>CAIGRO010044745.1:0-15931 GCA_903798355.1 Fraxinus baroniana | reverse complement strand
ATGTGATATTTGTGACCATAAAATATGTAATGTGACTTATGAATTTTGTGATTTGCGACCGACCGATGAAAATTTTGAATTGCGACTTAAATTTTTTGAATTGTGATCAAATTGCATAGATCGTGACCTCAATATATTCGCCGGATTTGGAACACTTGTAGGAATCGGAGTAGTCGCCAAAATAAAGTGGCGATAGAACGATCATCGAAATAGTCGTCGGAATCAGAACGATAGCCGGAGAAGAGTTTTGACCGAAACGGTAACCGGAATAGTCGCCAGAGTGGTAATGGAGGTGGAGGTGGAGGTGGGGGGTGGGGTGGGGTGGGGTAATTTTGTTATATTAAAATTTTTATGTTATATTAAAATTAAATATGTAATAATAAATTGAATTAAATAATTTATTATTTCATAAATTAAAATTTAAAAAACCTGATTTTTGGAAGTTGAAACTTGTTTGTGTATTTTCGAAATGGTGTAAAGTAAAAGACTGAAATATGTATTGTTCCCTTTTTTTTTGGTCGTCCATTAGCTCAAGCTCAAAAGGAAAAGTAAAACCCAAAAGAAATATCTGGACTACTCCAGAAAAGGTTCATAGGGAAAGCCTTCGAGTGTTGAACTACTTTGATTAAAGTGAGAATTGGAGATAATAGCAACTCGAAGGGACTCTATTTACATTTTTTTTTTTTAAATAAGAAAGTCAAATACACTCTTTATTGTTATTTATTATGATTCCATTTAATGAATAACAGATTTCAGTACTCTACTTAAATGCGTAATGTGTTGCAATGTGTTTCAGTCGAACATCAAGCATTACAAGCATATGCGTAATTATGCATTTATCAAAATTTAATATTATTTTAAACTAATAAATAAACATTTTATGAACTTTATACATATTTTTCAAATTTTCAAAAAATAATATATATATATATATTACAATTATTTGAACTTTATACATTTATTCAAATTTTCTACAAAAAACATATTGTTCAAAATTATAAATACTACAATTACTTGGTAATCAATTCCTACAATTAGATTAGACACAAATATTGGCTTAAATTTTTTTAAATATTTTCTGGCTCTTTATAGGATTCCAATTCAATCTCAACTTCTTCATCCAAGTCATCTTCTATGTCATTCAATGCAAAATCATCTTCATTGAGCACCCTTATTACAAGTTGAGAATTTCTATTACCTCTTTTAGATTATAAGATATTTTGTTAACCTCATCCTCATCATCACAACAATCAACAACCCAAAATTGTGCATTACTAGCACCACTTTTTATTAAAACTAAAGGAAGACCAAAGAAGAATGATGCTCAGATTCAATTTAGATAGTTTACAACTTTATGAAAAAATTATTTTATTTTTTATTTTTCTAAATATCAAAATCTTGCAGGTTGTTGTACATAATCCATGGCTTAGTTGATTTGGGCTAATTAGATTTTTCAAGTTATAAAAATGGATTGAGTTTTACTAGACTAATTTTGAGACAATTTTTACCACAAATACTTGTGCATTTTGATGTTTAAGCGTGCATATGCGGTCAACAAAATGAGTGAACTGCATTATCACGCGCATATCCCATATGTGAGGCATTTTGAAAATTCATCGAGAATACGCGGGTATACGCGAAGCATATGCGTGCATTTTAGAGCACCGGTTCTACCTATGGCCTCTCTTGACATTGTGTCTCTAGGATTGACTCCACTGTCCAAATGGTGGAGCACAATGAAAGCCTTCCGTACATCCAATCCAATGCAATGCATTGGAGATTATGAGCAGGTATAGTTATGTGATCTCCTCTTTCTTTCTTTCGTTTCTTATTGAGTTTTTTTACACCGCTTCCTTACAATGGCCAGCAGAGCTAAACTTTGTTGGTTGACCCCGACTTAGTCGAATGTGAAGACGATTAACCAGCAAATTACTGAAACCAGAAGGCAATACTCTCTAAAGAAATTGCTCAACAGATTTTGAACATTTCTTCATAGCCAACATATGTGCAATTGTTTTGTAACGGTATCGTATTATCACAGATAAACGACGTTATAATTTTATTTAATACTGTGTATTAAACATGTACTGACATTTCAGAATCCAATAATCCGTTCTACTATTCTTGAAACATTGTCTAGTCAGTAAAATGTGCTTGGCATATTTGAAGTTACTAGTAATTGTAAGTGGCAACCAAGTTACATTATAGTACATGGAATACTTTGCTTTTTTGAAGAACGAGGCTGTCTGCCTGTCTCTTCAATAAATTCACAAGAATTTTAATTCAATCTGCAATAGATGGGCTCCCTGTCTAAATGATTTTTCTCTGACCAAAAGTATATGAGAAACAAAATAATTATAAAATATCCACACAAACGTGGTTTTACGATAGTAAAAAGGAAGTGATAGGATTGCACTAGGTTCGTATAGATTCGTGTACAATCATACTACGAACGCTAATATGACCATAATAAGAAGAAAGTATTAGTGCTTACAAGGCATGGAGTCGATGTGCTTAGAATCATAATATTATGATTGTTTCCATATAGTGTAGGGAATCAATGTTTGAAAGGAAGAGAATGTAAGTACAATAGTCAAATAATTCAAGTACTTGGTGATTTTCGATACGCTCGTTGAAATCTCTCGATAAAAGCTCTATATTTAAATATATGATAGAATCTTAGTGGTGACAATCGAGCCGAGCGACTCGTATTCAAGTACTTGGTGATTTCCGATACACTCATTGAAATCCCTCGATAAAAGCTCTATATTTGAATATATGATAGAATCGTAGTGGTGGCAATCGAGTCGAGCGGCTCGTCGGCTCCGCCGCTCGGGCTCGTAAAAGCACGAGCACGAGCGGGCCGTCTCAGCTCGGCTCATTTTTTGACGAGCGGCTCGTCTAATTTTTTTATTTTTTTTAAGAATGATAGTTTTAAAAAAAAAAAATTCAAAAAAGGCGAGCCCGAGCCGAGCAGCTCAGCTCAGCTCGCTACTGTACGAGCTCATCCACGAGCCACAAGTCGAGCTCGTGGGCAACGAGCCAAGCCGACTCGGCTCGTTTGCCACCAGTATAGAATCGTAAATATAAAATTTGAACCTAATTGAAATGCATACATTTGTATAAATGTGTAATGTACTCGTCTCCTTTTTTTCAATTCACTTTTCATGCCGATTTAAATGAAATGTTCTATCAAGAGAATCCAATATGTAAAAGGGATTCATCTAATCATTCAAAATTTGTTTAGGATGGGGGGTGGCTAGCCACATCTACCCGCCACCCACCCCCAATTAGTCCATAAATTGACTAAAGTTTGCAAGGAAAATGCCCCCAAAAAGTGATTAGGAATAAACCTTTCTTCTGGAGAAAATTAAAAGCCAAACATTTGTAAAGTGGTTACTTTAGAACAGTGACAACTTGCTTTTCTGGACACCTACTCTAGTTATGTCTATGGGCGACTAATGTTCTTTGGCATCAGTTAAACATCATATCTTTGGACTAGGAGGAGGAATTCATATTCTTGTCATTTTCACACACAAGTTTAATTTTGATTTTTCTCCATCCAATGAAGAATTTTAAATTTCGATCATGATAATTAACCGTAAGATCATGCCGATCTCATACCTAGTGTTTTCAAACATTGAACGGGTCAATATTTCAAGGATAAAATTGTTTATCGGCGAAAAGTTTCCATCAGTAAATTGTAAAGGTGAAATCTATCATTAAATTACTGAAGTTTAGCAATAAAATTACTATATTGGTAAATATCAATGAATTGATCTAGCAATGGTATTTTCAACAACTACGAATGATACTTTTTTTCACCTCTCACAGACAATATAATCCTTCCATAGTTCCTTGTAATTGGAGCATTGCAACAACATCAATATTTAAAAAATAAATAAAAGTTTGGTTCATTTCGAATTTTCATTTCTAGATATTAGAATCGAGAACCGAATCGAACAAAACTGAATTGAATGATTTTTAGTTCTAGTACCCGAAATAGTTTAAGACTTATGAATGACCAGATCGAACCCGGTGATTAGGTTCCACGGTCCCCAGTACTTTTTCGCTCCTAGCCTCTACCCTCCCAGATAGGCCATGGTTCAGCGTGGCCATGGACTGAATACTGAGCTTACCAAAGGTTGGGGAGTTATCCAATTGAGTTGGACTCTTTTTTTTTTTTTTGGCTATTTTTCCCATTTCGCAATTTTCGTACCATAAAATGAAATTTGTTGATGTCTTAATTATCGTTTAAATAATTTATTTCTACTGAAATTTTAATTGTTATATTATATAATTTTTTTTTATTGTCGTAACATTAATTAATGAGCAAAACTATTTAGCTATAACTTCGGTCTATGCAATAGTGCACACTGCTCCATTTTTAAATGAAGTTAGGGTGCATTTTTACCTATTGAACAATGTGACAGTGACTTCATCGTTACATAGACAGCTACTTACCATTAAAACTAAATAGCATATAATATCTGTTGGATTTTTAGTGTTGACAATTCTGTGGACAAAATGACTAATTTGCTGTTGTAAAAGTCAAGGACCTACGATGCAATTTATATAAATTGGGTTATGAGGTCTAGGATTCGAGCATGAAAAGATGAGAATTATGACACCGCATTTTCGCTAGCTTCTTGCCCAATTGGGGCTTGAGCGACAAAAACAGAAAGCATGTCGTCTGCATGTTGCTGAGCTCTCGCTCGAGCGACAGTGCGTCATTCGCATGTAGCCAGCCCCTCACTCAAGCAACAGATCGATTCAAAAAACCCTATTTTGCTGTTTTGAAGTATTTTTTTCGACCTATTCAAACTAATTACCATCTCCTATAAATATCCAAACCTATGCACGAATTGAGGTGTGGTTGTTCATTGTGCTTCTTCTCTATAACATATTCAAGAGCCTATTCATACATTGATTTCATCATTTCACTATTGAGTTTATACAACCACATATTTGGGGAAAAAATCAAACACATTGAATTTGAAACACCATCTATTTCCTATTGATCATAGGAAGGTACTTTCTCGATTGAACTTGAGAGGTTGTTGGAGGTTGGGAGATGTTGGACTACAAGCGTAGAAAGATCACATAGCCTTGAAGCGAGTTCT
Source organism: Fraxinus baroniana (assembly GCA_903798355.1). Classification (NCBI taxonomy): domain Eukaryota; kingdom Viridiplantae; phylum Streptophyta; class Magnoliopsida; order Lamiales; family Oleaceae; genus Fraxinus; species Fraxinus baroniana. The sequence goes on along the minus strand of CAIGRO010044745.1, from coordinate 10,808 downwards.
TGGAATTCCACTTGGAAGATACAATTGCAGAAGATCTTGGAGCAATCCTTGGAGTTAGAAGGAAATAGATAGGGAAGTCTAGTGGAGTTGGCTAGATAGTATCTGACTGTAACTCACTCCATATTGTTTATAATGGAGGTAACTGGCTTGGTCCCGAAATTTTTACCCAGTTTGGTTACTCGTCATCATATCGGTGTTTATTATTGCTTTCATTATTACTGCGGCAATTCAACATAGAATAACTAGACTTGTATGCTTAATCATCTATAAACAATTAAAAATAATTTGTTGCTTTTGATTGATTAATTCTGCACTTAGGGCCAAAACTAAAAACGGATAAGTAACAATCATTCAGTAACTTAAAAGCCATTAAATTGGTACTTCGTGAACGGTTGAGTGGTATTCCATGCGACACCCGATTTTTCAATATCCAATTGAAATCCATATATCAAATCGTTCTACACTAATCGTAGAGCTTAAATATAGACGATCAAGCATGGCTCTTCAAGACGATCGCGCCCTCAAGTCACATTTGTCAATAACACGATCGATAGATGCACCTAGAAATCTATAGTAGGAAAAAAAAAATCTGGGTAATTGATGGTGCTTATTTCTAAAACTAAACTGGCGGTAGAAGAATTTTGGAGAAAAGTGGGAGTCCCTTTTTTAAAGATTATATATATATATAAATAATATAGTGCAGCTAAGCTAAGCTAAGCTTTATTCTTGCTGCTTTTCTTTGTCAATGACATAATAAACACTTTGAGAATCTATCAAGGGAAAAAATCTGTCTCAGTAGAAAAGTCCCAAGTTATTTGAAAATGTGTTCGAATTGAATAAGTTCTATCTATACTGCTAAACAACATATCGGCTTCATTTGACAGACTTTTAAGTTTCTGTTTTTGAAATTAAAAAGATACTTTTAAACTTATTTTAATAATTTTTTAGGAGTGTTTTGTCTTATTAGAATTTTTTCAAAAAAAAAGTTAGTCTAAGGTAGATGTCTTGCCCAATAGGCCCTACGTTGTGCAAAATAAAAACTCTTTGATGAAATTTTGCAATATAGTCTACGTAATTATTTTACCATCAAGATTTGATTTGATGAAATTTGATAATTATCTTCTTCTCAACAACTCACCTTATTTTCTTAAAATAAAAATCAATTATTCACCTGTTTTGTTTGACTAGCAAGAAATCATTTTCAAGAATCTACATCTGTTCAAGAGATCTTTGAGTTGAATTTCATTAATTTGTACAGTGTTTTAGGTCCACAAAGAATATATTGAAATTCGAGGAAATAGACTCCTCAAAAGTTTTGGACATACTAGAACTATGCAACAATTTAATGGAGATTCAGACCGTTTAGATCGTTTATGACCATGTATACAACAAAATTGGATTAATTCCGGCGACTGTGAAACATTCCACGGTGGAACTCCGGTGACTAAAAAGCCATTCAGCTCTGAGAACAAGAAATTTTATTTACAGACTGCCAGATACATTTCTTGCATGATTGACCTTCTTTAATATTTATTCAAGACAGTTCTATTATCACCAATAATGTTCAAACATATAATAATATGTTGTTTTACTCTTTTATGCAAAAGATCATTTTCAAAGAATCTTTCAGATAATCAAGCCACTGTGATCAGAAAGATCAATAATAGAACCGTGATTAAAATAACCAAAAGGCTGCAAATGCACAAATCTTTTGTTAAACCCAATTTTTCACTAACCACCTCTCATCAAATGATTCAATAATCTTTTAGGGGCATCTTTTCATGCTCTCCTACTCCACTACTTAACCTTTTCCTGTTCATATTATGTTTTATAAAATTTTTAAATTAATTTTTTAAAGCCCTTAAATTCATTGAGCCTAGTCAGAATCTCACCAATGACAACCTGGGATTCCTTTTTTGTTCATGTATATACATAAAAAATATGTATGTATAGGCTGTAAATGACTGGTTCCAAGTTCCAGCCTTTGGATTGTTCTGTGTAGAGTGAAAATAAGAACAGAAGGTTCCGTTTCTGGTTTGTCTGTGAAACTTACAGGTGCCCACAAAATGTGCCTGAAATTATGATAGACTAGAGCAAAAGTTAATCAAATTTATCATTTGTATTAAGACTTTTGAAAGAAAAGAGCCCCACTTATACAGCTGGTTACAACATAAGTAACTATCATAAGCCATAACCACCAGAAAACGCGATTTTAACACTTGAAATTGGCCCAACAGCATGAAAATCTTGAGAAAGATTGCACTGCGTCTTCAAGATTTGACGTAAACGATATGATAGACTAGACAGTATTATACAATATATTTTCCTTCTTTAATCCTGTTTAGTTTAAACCATCAAACTTGCCAATAAGTTCGACGTCGACTGCTAAACAAAGAATGGCCATGGAAAGATCAGTTCTCATTTCCACTAAGAATATCTTACATTACATAAGAGTACATATATGCTGCTGTTAAGACTTTGCACCAGAAATAGGCATATGCTTCTAGGATTATACAGTGGCTAATTGAAAAAGCACCCCATAAAAAATTGGAAACATGAATTCATCAATTACAATATCGAAATAAAATGCGAAGGACGAAACTAAGACGGAAAAAATAATTTTTTCTCGAATTAGCATTTCATCGAACATCTTGTACTAAATTCTCTTTGTATTTACAACAGCCTGTTTCTCCTTTCGGGCATCCAGTAGAGCATAAAGAAATGGTGATCACAGCTCAACTTTAGTTTGGGATGTTTGATTTGGAACTGCATAAACCAAGTACTTATAAGCGACAAGTTCTAAAACACAGGAAACAACATTTTCTGATAATCCTAATTCCTAAACAATATTTAATCCGCTGTAATGTTTTTCCGATTATTTCTTGTCTTTACCATGAAAGTTATCTGAACGAAATGCATTCTCCTTGACAGGATCCTGGCCAAAACCCATCTGAACAATGCTTTGCAAATCATGGCCACTGAATGCTGGGAACTGTAAAAAATGAGGTTGATACAAATATCAGATTATGTAAATTTGTATTTCTGCATAATTTATGGTGTACATTTGATACATGGTACTCAACAGTATAGTGAACAAGATTTTTGAGTTGTTGGAACAATTGATTACCTGAGAAAGACTTTCACCAAATCCATCAACTGAAGACAATTGAATGCCCAGGTTGTGGGCATCTAAAGGATCCATTGAACATTGATTCAATGGACCCCTGGAAGCATCATGTAGTTGTACATTCTGCTGGATTTGATGATTGTAGAATGCTGGTGCTGAGGAATCCAAAGGGTACATAGGTTGGGACAGGTTTCCATTTTCTTGAAACACCTGAATGGGCACCAAACAAATCATATTTCAGAAATTCCAAATATTTGAACAACAATAAATTTTGGGTTCGGCTAAATGAATCTCTTCTCTCGACTCCGTTCGGTTCATTCCTAGATTTACACGAACATACTCCAAACATTTGAAAAAATGAAAAATATAAACACCAAGGTAAAATTTACTCACGTCCTTGGAGAGAAGATTTTCCATTTCAAAATCCAGTCTTGGATTTACTGTGGCTAATTTCATAGACAAGAACTGCAGAAAGTTTAGTACAAAACACCATTAATCCAACAAAAGTTAAAATCTAAAACAAAAACCTTACAGTACCAGCTTTTTTAATGGATTCTAGTCTACCTCAACTTGGCGTTGCAATGACTGAACATAGTTAATGATTTCATCAAGCATTAGAGCCTTTCCAGTCACCTAAAACAAGAAATTTTTGAAGGAATATTTACTGATGTACTTGATATAGTAAAACAAATAAGACATTTTAATTTAGCAAGCAATGCTGCAAACCTTATTGCAGCCTGGTACGAGATCCTGAAGAAGCTTCATTCTTTCGCTGATTTTTTCTCGTCGAACCTAAATCAAAGAACAATGAAGTCACGACAAAGTGATCGACAAGAAACTAAGCATCGTTCTGAATAATTGTGGGTCCGGCTAAGTGACTTCACTACTATGTCTACCAGAGAATCTGATCTTATCAACTACCATTACACTATGGCGATCTTATTAAATGATGCAATGAATCATTGAAGAACTTGTCTAAAACGCATACTCGTTCTGCTAAACTATGGCTGTCAGTGGCTTGACCCCTTCTTGCTCTAACATGAATGTAATCCTTTGGTGGCTCAGGGGGCTTTTGATTAGCATTTTGTTTCTCATTTTCATCCTTGGAACCATTAGAATTCTCCTTAGCTTCCTCCTCTGTTTTAGCATCATCATTTTCATTTTTGCTAATTTCTCGAGGCTTTGATCGCTTGGTTTTTGCATAGTTGTCATCTTCATATCCCTGAAATGAAAAACTTGTTCTATAATTACCGCGTTTTCAATTATTTCACACTTCAAATAGATTGTGATAAATTCGACAAAATATCTATACCTTAGCTGAAGTTGAAGTATCTTCCTTGGGCTTTCCTTTAGAAACAGCTTTCCTTTTCCTGGAATTGAGTTCATTTGGGGTTTTTAAACTTATTTCTCCACTTGGGATTTGCTCAGAAACAGAGGATTCCTCGTTGGAATTGGCACCTGCCCCAGATAATTTTCTCCATTTCTTATCAACCATCCCGTTGAGAGACCTAATTTCCATCTGTGATTGATTCAAATTCTTGTTTTCCACTGGAGATCCAACTTGCTTAAGAGAGGGAGTGCTCAAAACCCGGGTTAAATTCCCACTCCCCATAGCATTGTTTGAGTCGAATGGACTTGTCCTTTCATTGAAACTCCGGCTGCCAAAGCACGAAAACTTGGCCGCCCTCTCCGCGAAACCTGGATCACCAGAAAGTGAAGGCAGAGGAGGAGTCGGAGGCAGTGAATTCCTCAAATGAGGCATGTTAATTTGATCAAGAATTGGAAAATGCAGCTTAGGGGGCGAGTTTGAGGGCGTACTGAAGCAAGAATTGTTGTTACTATTATCATTAGTAGCCGCCGCCATGGAGGGGTTGGCGGTTGTTTCAGTAGGAGGAAACCCGCTGGAGTTCCCAATACCCAATTTTCCAATCAACTCACGGAGGGGAAAATCATTTGAAAAGCTTGAATTTGAGCTTAAAACTGGCTCAAAATGAGTAAATTGATCTGTACAAGTCTTGTCCCAATTGGGGTCAAGAAAAGATTGCTCTGCATTGCAATTCATTCCATTCCAAGTGGTTTCAAACTGCGGTGGCGAATTCCAGTTTTCAGAAATCACTCTATCCATCAGGAAAGAAAACTCAGATGAAATTCAACAAAAAAAAAAGTGATTTCTTACAAGAATGAGCTTAAACTGTGAAAGAGTTATGATATTCTTAATGCATATATAAAGACAGAACAGAAGTTCTAGTAAAAGGTGAAGCAGAAACGGGGAATGAAATGTGCGGTGAATTGCGAAGGCAAGAATTGCAGGAATAAATCGGGAAGGAAAAATATTTTGTTTGGGCAAGAAAAGGAAAACTGAGAGAAGGGAAAGGAAAGGAAAAGGGGAAGGAAAACTGAAGGGTGTGTATGAAGTTATATAGAGAAAAGGGAAAAGATTTGACATTTTTTAATACTGAAATTCTCTGTGAAGCGTAAAATGTGGTGGAAGATGGAATGGTAGGGTAAATGCCGGGCCTTAAACGTCAAAGCACAAAAATGTCCACCTCCTCTCTTGAAATTACCACTTCGTAATTTCAAGGCTTTAAAAAATTTTAATATCTTAAATACATACAAGTCTATGTTTGGCAACCGATTTATAAATGCTTTATAAATTTGCAAAACGGTCAATAAATGTCTAGAACTCTTTTCGTATCCGAATCTTAAGGATCGAACCTTACCCTATTCTAGAACACTTGGCAAGACTTTATGCTCTCGCATTTCGTTCAAAAGGAGTCAAAGAATGTCTTCGCCTATTGCTAATAGTCTTTCATCGAAAGTCTACTAAACAGGTCATCTTCCCCTCTCATTTTCATTTTAACAACTTATCGTATAGTCTCATCGACAAGATTCCTCTGATTATGATAGATGAAGCAACATGCTTATTGTGGCAGTTGTCTTTTTCTCTCATAACAAAACTCGGACGATTATAACATTTTTAAAAGTTATCCCTTGTATTTGTTATCCCGATTCGCGTAAAAATCTTTGCACCCCCAAAATTGACTTGGCGAGAAATCCCTTCTTGCGAACAAATATAACCCCTACACTCACCTAGAATCACTCTTTCATGTGTATCCATACAAGATTCAAAGTAGATAGGTACCCAAGTAGACTCCAAGAGGAAAGAGATGTGTATGTTGGGTTCAATTCTTCTTAGTTGGGCTGGAGAAGTAGTTGTATGTTTTCAAGAGCAGTCTTGACAACAACTTTCATGCACATTTATAATGTAAGACATTCTCAGTGAAAATGAGAATAATGTTTCTACGGCCATTTTTTGTTAACAAGTCGACATCGTATTTAATTTGCACATTCGATAATTTAAACTAAAACAAACCTAAAAAAAAAAAAAAACAATCAAAATCTTATCCTATCCGCTTGTATTTGGTTTGGATAAAAATCAGATTTTTAATAGATTTTGATAAAAGTTGATTAACATGTAATTGAAAAGTTGTAAAACTCATAAAATGTATGATTAAAATTAATAGTTGAATTTGATTTAAATTTTAATTCAATTTTATATCTGCACCAAACAGCATGGTAATTTTACGTGCTTTGGAAAGTTTCAATCATACTTGGAGTGTGTTTGAGTCACATTATTTTGAAAGAATGTATTCTGGAATAGTAGATTGATGGATAATGTGTAGTTGAAAAAGAAGGAAAAGTTATTAATGTAATGGAAAATATTATTTTATTAAAAATGTGTTTGACAAACAAGCTCTAAGGGGGTGTTTGATCCACATTATTTTAGAAGAATGTATTCTGAAATAATATATCGATGGATAATGTGTAGTTGAAAAAGAAGGAAAAGTTATTAATGTAATGGAAAATATTATTTTATTAAAAATGTGTGTTGAAAATGAGTAAAAAATAAAAATAAAAATTTTAATATGTACCAAACATGGGTTTGGTGTATACCAAAATTTGACAGTTTGTCGTGGTCAAATTGTCAAAATAAAGTAGTTTTCCTTTCCAACAATTTTTTTAAAAACAAAACTAACGTCAAGCATGATGTACACTTTAAAATGTACATATAGCATTTCTCGGAAAGTTTTAACACCACTAATATGTATTGTTGCAATGCTATAAAATTTATATTAAAAAAACGTTTCTTCATTTATTTAGATTATGATTAAAAAGTAAAAAATTTGCGAAGTAATTATAAAATTAATGAGATCATAACTTACGTCAGGCTTACGTCACATCTAGGGGGGGGGGTGTTTACAAAATGAAAAGAATTAGCTTTGAAAACTTCGAGATATTTTGTTTCTTTTGTTCATAATTTACTCAAACAATTGTTTTTTTGTCCTCGAATTTCACATTCTTTTACTTTTTTTTCCTTAATTCTCAATTTGCCGGTAAATTAAAGGATGGTATTATAATTAATAATGATTGAGTCAACAGAAGTTGTCTGTTAAAGTCAAAGAATAATTAAATAAATTTTAAGTGAATTATTAGACGGTTAATTTTCAATTATTTTTTGTGCTAGGCTCACATGAAAATATGAACCCATTTGCACTTACTTTGTTGGAAAAAGTTTAAAGAAGCCCTCCATCTTTTTAAAATGGTTAATTTGGTCCTTATTTCCATAAATTCCAGTTGGATTCGAGAATTTTGTTCTATTGATTCACATAATTTAGATAGAAAATTCATAAACTACAATTGATGTATATGAGAGAGCACGTGCCCAGTGTCGACAACACCTGCTTCACTTATCACTCATTGGTTGCCGACAAATTGCTTCGAAAGTGTGGGAGGAGAATTTTGCAAATGTATTCATTCAGTAGAATTATATGAAACATTTTCATAACTATTGTATTTTTACAAAAATTAAATTAAATTTGTTTTTCAACGTCTCATACTAGCCATCGTGAAGAAGAAGATATTGTCAAAACATTGTCAACTACTAACGAAATAGATGTAGTACCAATTTGGTAGAAATCCAAAGTCTTTATTTGATCCCATGATGTGCGATGAAGATCTATTAATGAGTTAGTGCAACTCTTTATATCACTTTATTGTAGGATACTAGGTTGGCTAGTTATGCCATAACTACCTCCATATTCTGGTGACACATGAGTGCAACTCGATAATGAATTTGATTCGATAATTAGAAAATTGCAGTAATAAATATTTTTATATACTCATGTTATCTATGATTCAATTAAGCCCCCGTTTGTTTCTTATTTTTCATTTACAAAAATGAAAAATATGATAGTTATTCATCACATCAAGCCATCAATTTTGAATTTTTATCTCTTGTGTGGGGTCCAATAATGGCTATATTTTCTATTCTCATTCTACAATAATGAGAATCAAACGAGCCCTAAATTTTCAAGTTCAAGGGGAATTTTTATACTACTCACTTAAATTATCACAATATCCCATTGGAACGGAAGTTAGCTAAAACATGTCTTGATAGGCTAAATTTGGCAATTTCGAATAAGTAGGCGCCTTTTTGTAGTTGAAAAGAAAGTTCAATGGCTTTTTCTAAAATTTCCCCATTTTTTTCCTGGTATGTTTTGTTTTTGGTCAATGGTTGCATTAATTCAACCCGGTTTAATCGGATTTGGTCGGATTTACATTTTAAAGGAAATAACAACTTAGTCCCTTATGTTTCTTATATTTGCAAATGAAGAACTTATTTCGACATTTCCTTTGCATGTTTAGACGACTCGATTGCAAATAAAGTAAACATAAGATCGTTAAATTTATATGAGAAACTAATTGGGTTGGAAAACAATATTTCACTAAAATATCTAAGGCCACGTTTGATTCCCTCTATTTTCCTTGAAAGTTGGAAAAAGTTTTCTATTTTCCACTTTTTGTAGTGTTTGATAACAAAAATTTTCCCTGGAATTAGTTTTCCCTCCTCATCCCTCACTCGCCTCTTTTCTTGGTTTTGAAGGAAAATGTTTTCTTTTGTTTTTTGTGGTAATTAGTTTTCCAGCTTTTTTTTTTCAATTGGAAAAAATTGTAGACACGATGGTAAAAAAAATTATCACTTTTATTGACAATTTTCATGCAAAACAAAGTCAAACGAATAGTATTCGGTATGATAATTTTTTAAAATTTTAATTTTTTTGGGCAATTGGAACAAATTATAGACCCAGTGGTAAAAAAATTATCAATTTAATGGACAATCTTCATGAAAAATAAAGTCAAATGGATATCAAATTTTCAACATTTTTCAGATGAAAAATTATACTAATTAAACCCAATTAATTAAAATTCCCAAGAAAACATATTCTAAGCAATTCAATTCCCTGTAATTCATTTTCTTTCCACACAAATTTCACTTCTACAATTAAACGAACTCTAAGAGCGTGCTAAGATCATAATAATTTAATGATTTCTTTCTTCTTCCTTTTTTTTTAATTGAAAGTAGAGGCGGAGTTAGGGGAGGACAATTTTTTTTTTTTTTTTTGGACTGTCCCTATCTTCACCCCTGAAATTAAAACAAATTAATCAAATGACATGAGAAGTTGAATGTAGACTCGAGCATTCTTTCATGTACAAAGTGGATACCAAAAAGCAATCCAATACGCCACACGATGAAAACGTAGCTTCATGCAAATTGGGTAAGCACTAACTTCTAGAGCCTATACACTTTCGACTAAAGTTTCCTTTGCATAATAAGCAAAAGACTTCGGTCTTGGAAGTTCGTTTATAAGTACTCTTTTATTTTGTTCTGCTTTCGCTAAACGCGACATTCAAGTCAAGTTTGCAGCAAAACAAGAATCGAGTCACGAAGGAAATCTTTGTTAGGTCCACGAATTCTTTTGAGTAATGTAAGTACATTGAATTCATCAAGACAATGTCATCAAAACAAAAGATTCATGAATCATGCAAAGATGATTATGAGTGACACAATTAATTATTGAGAGATGAAATCGTATATTCTATGGAAGGTCATGTCCATGTAGAAGATCTTATAGAGATAGCCATCATTAAAAAAATGATTAGTTTATAAAAAAATATGAAGGTTTTTAATTGCAAATTGATCACAGATTCATTACCTCTACAATCGCTTCTGATAGCATGATTAGCGAAAGAAAAGGCTGTTCAGTCAAGTAATAAAGTATATTTCTCAAAGTAACAATCGACAAGAAGCTAAGCCTTTCTTTAATGAATTCCCTATCAGGCATCTGAATCATTTATTGAAACATGTAAAACAATTATATTTGTTAATTATATCTATAAATTACGTGATATGTATGCTGTGGAGGGAGTTACATGTTAGCTGATTGAGTATCGATAATGTCAATTTCATTAACTTCTATCAAAATCTACTAAATATTTTATTTTTATCAATACCATACAGAGGCTTTGTGAACCTTACAAGTTCAACTTATATCAACCATCATCTCAATGTACCATGATAATTAAGAAGAAGAAGAAGAAGAAAAGATAATAACGTAAAAATTAAATACCATATAGATAGATGCATTGATCAAGGTAGGGGTGTAAGCGGTCCGATTTTACCGATTTTTGACAAATTTTCAAACCAAACCGTTTAAACCGGTTTAAGAAAACCCCAAACCTAAATCAAACTATTTTGAACGATGTGAAAAAAAAACTCAAACCTAAACCTAACGGTTTGGTCCGATTTTAAACAGTCAATTTCGCCGTATATTTTTTTGTC
>CAIGRO010044737.1:0-15440 GCA_903798355.1 Fraxinus baroniana | reverse complement strand
TTACGGCCACAGGTTAGAATTCACACCCCCTATGCTCTGATACCATGTTATACGAAAGAATTTCTTATTGTATTAATTAGAAAACGATACATGTATATATACAAAGGGTTTAGGAAACTATTTAAGGAATATCTACACATAAGGAAAACCTAATACAGCCTTTTAACAAAATTTAATTGCTTCACTATGGTAATTAAATTATTGTCATCTATTTAGGAAGTTAGGGAAAAGTTGATGCTGTCCTTGGCTGATGCTAGGTCCTCGTCAGGCCAATGTAAGCCTGGAGAGGAATGAACTTCCAATCCTCCTAAGATCCTTCTGGAAGCTCCTCGAGGATGACAATGCACATGGAATCATGATACAGCATCTGACATTGCAGCAGCTGTTAGTTGGGTGACAAGCTTGGAATCTGATACCCTGAAGTCTTAAGTCGTCATGGCCTCGTTAATGAGAAGATCAATGGGGAAAAATTGCTGGAATGAGCATGTGCTTGCGGATTCTTCATATGGTCTCTTCTCATTGTATTGCTACATTAGCACATTGGCCATGAGCCTCACAATCTCCTTCCCTACAACTCATCCTATATTATCTTCTCTGATGAAGGATGTGCACCATTTTGACCACATCCATCCACTGGTGAGAGTCCTCGAACACTGATTCCACAGGATCTTGCTCCAATCAAAACCGTTAGGTGGAGGAGCTCAAGGTTCAGTGGTGTTAAAGAGACGGATAATAAAGCAACTTATGCCAGTTAGCATGCATCTGTCTCCTAACTTTGGGTCTCTTCACCTAGCAATTGTCCATCAGGCAATAGTTTGCATATGTGGAGCTTGGGTCATCTATCACTACCCTCTTGCAATGAGTCAACCGTAGAACCTTGTAGACCTGGACCTGAAGCAAAAACAGGAGAAGTTAGGAATGTCAATACTTGATTATAACATGGCAAGATGAAATGTAAAAGGGTAGGAAGGGAAATCCACCTTCCCATGCAATTGCTGAGCCTCAAAAGAATGATTCTGCCCAGTTGGGTGATCCTGTCGATCACAATTATAGATTGGCCAGTATTGCACCTCCATTTCATTCAACATCTCTGATAGTAGAGGTGCCACAAGTTGGTCTTGTTCCACTTGCGCAATTTCTTTGTCAAGGAAAAAATCGTAATAAATTATGATCCACCCAAATGCTTATCCTAAGTACCCACTCTATACATTTGGTAGATGAGACTTAGTGTTCCCGTGTGAATATGATGTTTTTGTTCTTCCATGCCTTGTTTTTATATGTTGAACAGTCGAAGTATGTTAGTTGTTTATATGCAACTTTTTTCTTCTTTTTTTTTGTTCCTACTCACTTATTTTTTCTTGTCAGCTTTGATTAATATCTATATTATGTGGCACAATACTTTTTTTAGGTGTATGGAGGATTTAACGAGCACCACTCGGTATGTCACTTGGTCTCTCCACAATAAGGTAGGAAAATTGCCATTTGAGGTTTCAATTGTTTACACATAATCACGAAAATCTGCCAATTCAATATCTGTATCAATGCCATGTATATTTTCAAATTTTAATTGATTGTTTCTGCATCCACATTTCTTTCCAAAGTTGTCTTATTTACAAAAATATGGTTATCAGCATATAGAATGGAAGATAATCCAAAATATGTTTTCCAGTTTTGATGTTGTGCATACATTTTCAATTGGTTAAATTTAATATGTTCAACTAATTTTATGCAAATCTTGTAACTTTGGATCAATCATGATCGGCAGAGAAACATATAAAATAGAGAGGGGTGAGTGCAAGGCTCTGGGAAAGGAGAACATTTCTTCCATGTACATGGAATAGTAAAACAGTTTTGTTTATTTTTAATTCCCAGAACATGAGGGGGTGGGGAGTTTCTTACTGAAGCCTTCTTTGCCAGCTTCGGTCCGTCTTAATAGATTTTTAAAACATGATTTAAATGTTTTGAGGGGGTTCACAACTTTTTTGACAAAATAATCATGTTTTTAATTTTTAAACTTTGTTGTCTCCTTTGCCATCTGTATTCATTGTCTGCCATTAACCCATCGCAGAATCGAGCTGGATTGCGTCAGTTCTTAGACTCTTTTGGTGGATCGGAACAGTCTACAGTTGGTGGTAATTCTGTTTCTGCCAATCTTTCTCAAGATTTGTCGTCTGGATCTCCCAATGATAAGCAATATACCAAGTCAAAGTTGGACTTAAAACTCCATCATTTGCCTTTAGGGAATGACTCGAATAGTAGTATTCAAACAACAGAGACAAGGCTGGCTGACCTTTTAGATAGCACCTTGTGGAACAGAAGGCTTGCTCCTTCCTCTGAAAGGATTGTGTATGCATTGGTTCAACAGATATTCCATGGCATAAGAGAATATTTCCTGGCATCTGCGGAGTTAAAGGTTTGCATATGAATGCCTCCCTGTCAATAAAATGTACTTGTTTAGATCCTCTGGCTAATCTAAGTGAATGTTTGGCAGTGTAATGGACAGTATAATGTATAAAATTTTAACTTTTTCCTTGACTGTCCAATGCCATCAAATTCTCCCTGCCAAACACACACTAAGCGTTCAGCTAAGGGATTGCTAATCCGGGGATTAAATATTGATTTATTTCTCACGACAGTGAGCTAATGCATTCTTTCTGCTTGTTGACTGTTGTCTGCTTTGCTGATTTCCTCTTCTGATTTTGCTTTATTCAACAACATTTGTCTGTTCAAATTTCACATTGCTACTCATAATTTAATTACTGCAATGTGTGCGTTGAAGCAAAAATCTTCCAATTTCTCCAAATTACTATTCATCGCTTCTGTTTTGCAGTTCAACTGTTTTCTTCTGATGCCTGTTGTTGACAAGTTGCCTGCACTTCTTCGGGAAGACTTTGAATCCGCATTTGAAGATGATTTAGATAATGTATTTGATATCACTAATCTGCGTCATTCATTGGGGCAGCGAAAGCGGGAAACAGAAATAGAGTTGAAAAGGGTATACTGGCTGTCACCTTCACTCCTGTGTCAATTGTGGATATTAGACTATCTGTTCTGTTGCTTTACTAAATATAGCCGTGACATGCAGATACAAAGACTAAAGGAGAAATTTAGGCAAATTCACGAGCAGCTTAATTCAAATCAAGCCATTTTGAGAGCCGTGAGGCATAACCATCCCGTGTGTCAGTGAGTTTTTCACTTCTTTGTTTAAATATGAATTACACAAAATGTGTGACATTTGATTATGCTTCTGTTTTCTTGTACTTAAATTACAATATAATGCTGTTGAGAACTGATAGATGATAAATGACTTATTTCTATTCTCATTTTAATTACAGAATATTCCTTCAGGGGATTTTTTTCCTTGAAATAGAATAGTAAATGTGTTGGCATTATAATCTTATAAATTGCTGAACTGCCAGTTCAGGAATTTGTATATGCCCTTGTAGCAAGTATGCTTGTGGTTATGTTTTGTATTAACCAATGTTTTCCATTCCCACTAGTCACATCAGTCCTTCGTTGAAACATAAGTATACAAGTATCCAAGAAAATTGTTGTGGGCTGCTCAGCACATTTTGACGTGCCATAGTTATACAAATCTTGGTATTGGAAGTGACCTCATGGTGGGGTCACGACCAATTTGATCGTTTATACTTTATAGGGACGTGATACAGTAAACTAGAAACTCTGTCATGAACAAAACATTGATCAATAAGACAATAACAACGTTGTTAACCATTTCATCTTAATGTTTAAGCCGTTGAAGAGACACCATATATATTCATTTAAATCTCATCTTCGACTTAGGTCTTTTATTTGGCTACAATTCTATGATAATCGTTTTATCTAAAACTAGCATCTTGATCTATGATATATTTGTGCTGAGTAAGAAAAAGATCCAAGGAAAACGACAGTTTTATTAAAATCTACTAAAAATTTGATTTTTCGTCAAACCAAATAGGGGCAATAAAAATATAAAGTTCTCATGTCGGCATTTTAAATAGTTTAATACTGCATCTAAGTAATCAAAAGTCTTGAATTCATAATTTTTACAGTCATTAAAATTTCACGCATTTTGATGCATTTATAAAGAAAAAAGAAGTCCGCGTCCATGTAAAATGATAATCTAAACTTATGAACGAGATTGATTAGTAATGTGAATGAGAGGTGTGACATAGACACAAAGATAGTTTGAATTAGAAAAGATTAAAAGAACAAGTACTGCTTTATCAAGATTCCCAGAAAAAAAAAGATTAGGTTTTCTTTTTCTTTTTCTTTTTACTATTAATTTTCCACCAATAAAGAAAAGTTATTTCATATTTAGTCAATCAAATGTTCATTCTCCAGCTATGTTACGGCTAGTTTGTAATTTTACGCTTTGATGATTGCATAACAAACATTTATCAATTTATATAGCTGTCAAGATTCAACTTCAACTGGCTGGTGACATGACCTAGGGAGGGAATGTGTAATTGGAACCAATTAAAATTCGGATTTTAATTTAAGTCAAAGTTAACAATTAATCTTAACCATGTGTTTCATGAATCCCATAACTTTTCAGCTACGCATTTCGTCAATTTTTATTAAAATTTATTAAAAAATTGATTTTAATCTGTATCGAATGAGGGCTTAGTCGATTGCGGGGCTTGGTCCTTCGTCACTTATGTGTCAAGTCGAGCCCTTCGGTTTGTCTTTGTCACATCACTTTAGAGCGTAACACTCTCGAAAGTAATTTCCATGCTCGTTTGAGCATCATGTAGCCATATAATTACTATATATACAATAGTCACTCATTATCTCTTTTCATGGGTATCTATAGACATATCTTCTATTTGGAACGTTCAAAAGTTAATAAAAAAGAAAAGAAAACCATGTGATTTGGGTTTATAACAACCCTAGTCCACCTTAAATAAATCGAAATTCAGACAAAAATCTGTGCGAGTAAAATTTTGTGCCGACTGCCGAACATACTTTATGCACAAAATTTTAATAAAGCATGTTCGGCAGTCGGCACTATACTGTTCGATATTAAACGTACGAGAATCATCAGCAATTGGCTGTGAAATGGACATTCACCAAAGTGAATATATACAAGTGCTGAGTAAGGATGAAAAGATGAGTCCTTTTTAGTGCAAATGGTGGCAGTACCTTCGTAGAAAGATTGTGACTGCAGATGAGCATCTTCTAAGATTTTCTTCCCCACCCACCCACCCACCCACCCCACATTTACAAAGTCATTGTGCTTTGTTTTACACTTGTGGTCTTCTACATATATTGTTGAATTGTACCAAATTTCCTGCAGAAAATGCCAATTTTAACAACTATTAGATGGGTATCCACTGCAATGAATTTTATGCTATGTACTCATTAATGGGTTCAACATTAGTAGAGCTACAACTTGCTATGTGAAGGTAGACAAGGCTACCCATGCCTGGTCCAGCCAATGTCTGGCACCGGTGGGGTTAGGTAAGGTTGGGTCGGGGACCGACTTAACTGGAGAAAAGAGTCATGCTAGTCGTGACTTTTCAGGATCTTAGCTAGCTAAGGTTTTTTTTAATGAACGAAAATAACTATTGGGTTTGGTGAATTTGTCCAGCCCAACACGATCATTGTTGAGCTTTTATTTTAATTTTTTTGTACAAATTCATTGTGCTTTGTTTTACACTCGTGGTCTTCTACATACATTGTTGAATTGTACCAAATTTCCTGCAGAAATGCCAATTTTAACAACTGTTAGATGGGTATCCACTGCAATGAATTTTATGCTATGTACTCATTAATGGGTTCAACATTAGTAGAGCTACAACTTGCTATGTGAAGGTAGACAAGGCTACCCATGCCTGGTCCAGCCAATGTCTGGCACCGGTGGGATTAGGTAAGGTTGGGTATTGGACCGACTTAACTGGAGAAAAGAGTCATGTTAGTCGTGACTTTTCAGGATCTTAGCTAGCTGAGATTTTTTTTAATGAAGAAAATAATTATTGGGTTCGGTGAATTTGTCCAGCCCAACACGATCATTGTTGAGCTTTTATTTTACTTTTGAACGACTCAACCAAGTATGGTTGTCAAAAATCGCAAGCCATGGTAGGAAACTGTAACTATGCTAGTGTTTTTATTCAAACCATGAACTTATATATTAGGATTGATAATCGTTGTTCTATTCTCATTATCTAAAATGAGTAGATCCTCTGAAGTTATATTAATCTTGATTATACGAGATTTTAACATCCAATCAAGAAAAATCAACACTGATGGGGCCATCAAAATTTTATTGATTTTAAATCCTTAAGACTGCCGACTTCAATTATCCACAGCCTCGTACAGGTAAAACATGATTCCAGCAAAATTAGGATACTAAGAATGTAATTATTAATTATATGGACGAGTTAATTATGAAAAATTATTTATTTATGGGCACTCCTCGTTAGGTGGGCCCTTCCACCCAGATCCTACGGTCCACAAACTAAACTCAAAATCATGCATGACCTTGGATGGCACGAGGTAGATGATATAAGCATGAAGTGTGATGCAACCCACAATATCAATGGGAAAATTGCACTGTTGGTCCTCAACCTATTGTACAAGTAGCAAATTGATTCTCAATATTTAAAAAGAATATGTTAGTAATCAACATTCCATGATACGGTAAAACTTCTATAAAATAATAATAATATTGGACTAAAGAAAAAAATATTAGTTCAAGGTATTATTAATTTATAGATAAATGAGTAATTTATTGATAGCTAAAAAATGTGATGGATGTTCAGCACGATTTAAATTTAAATTATTCTAGTAAAATTGAGATGATGGTGATGATGATGGAATAGCCTACTGAAGCAGTCATTGTTCAAGGAGTACTTAACTATGCCTACCAACGATGATCATGATTTAGATGAGATGTGTTATCACACGTTTCTTCAAAAGAAGCCGATTAAAAAAACTTCTAATTGTGGTACATGTATTGCAAAAAAACTAGCAATTTTAGTTGAATATTTTAATAGAAAATTAAAATAAAATAAAAGGAGTTAATTAAAAAGTTCATCAATATATTATGAAATTCTACGTATTCAAGTTATTATTTTATCATCATGTTTGATGTAGATTATTCTCCCAAGAATGCATTTTAAATAATGATTTGATGGAAAATATGTAGCTAAAAAATAAGGAAAAATTTTGAATTTACTTGTAATATAATTTTATCAAAGAATGTGTGGTTGAATAATAAGAGAGACAAATGTATTTTTAGAAGAATGAGTATCAAACATGGTGTATACTTTCGTTAGTCCTAACAAATTTTAAATAAAATTATTATCCTAGAGATTTAACGAGATTATTAATTTAGTACAGTTGGCTTGAATCTTGTTTAGACCTCCAAAAATTAGTTTATGTCACCAGTTCAACCGATCATATGCATTAGCTTCGTTCCCTAAGTAGTTCATTATTTGTTGATGATCACATGTAAGATTTATTCATAATGACCTGATAAGTCGAGCTCATTAACCAATTCAAACGTGACAATGATGTACTTTATCAACTCGGTATTGTAACTGATAAGATAAGGAAATAAAGAATGCATGTGAACTTTTCCCTATAAAAGGAGGAATAAGAGCCTTCATAAAAAGAGGGAAAAACAACTAAAAGAAAAATATATTTCATATTTCAAATATTTGCTTGAAGGAAAATGAGCAAGTATTTGTAGTTGGGAATTGCTAGTGTTACATAATTTGGTGTACATAAGGGTATCCACCCTCTCACATGGGGGTGTGACCCACTTAAAGAAAATATTTTTTATTCACGAGTCCCTCCTCCATGTGAGGGGGTGGATACTCTTATGTACACCAAATTATGTACAACTAGAAATATCCATTTGTAGTTACAATGGTAATTTGCAAGTCGAGACCAATTTTTTATTATTATTTAGGCAAGGTTATTAATTTATAGAGGCTATTCTATAAAATCAAAATTTGTCTCCAACATCAAAATCTCTATTAAATTGTTGTGGCACTCGCGTCTAATTTTATAAATCTTGGTTCTATTTACAAACTTAGACCCTTTACCAAAAATTAAATATGAAGTAAGACATTTTATTGAGATCCCGCAACTTTAGAATTGGACGTATTGGTTCATGTAGAATACAAAGAGGCGAGTTATCTATATTCAAGCAAGTTATAATAATATCGTAGACCCAGTTACAAACGTATGCGGTTGGGTAATTTCTTAGTCCTATACTTACATATTCAATAGTACGAGTAGAGGGACGCCTTTTTAACCTCAAAGTGTAGCAGCAAATGCTATTCATACAGGGTTTGTTTGGGAGCGATTAAAATTGAAAATATAACTGTTATTTGGTCTCACTCATCTAATAAAAGTCAACAATAACGATTAATTTTTCAATTTTAATCCGATTTTAATCTCTACCAAACACCCTTACAATAAAATATTAAGGTTTGCAATGAGTAAAAATCATGATAAAAGGTCTCGTGAAAATTAGAATGTTTCTTGTTTTCAATAGTTGATTGTGCAACCATATTAAAAACTTTAGACTAGTTACTTCTCTTTCAAAGATTTAATTAGATTAACTTGCTACTCGCGCAATAAGTTAGGGATCGCAAATGCAGTGCTCCCTCATAAAAAAAAATACACACAGAAAACCCTATTTCCAAATTTCGACAATAGATATATACGTTTTTTTATCTCTTGTCCACAGTTGACAAGAATTATTATGCCCACTGTGGATGTGGCAACATCGGTGTTATCACGTCATATCCTCATGGCTCACATGGCAGCACCAGATATTGTCACACTCACAATTGATATAATAACTCTTGTCCAACGTGGACAGAAGATCACC
Organism: Fraxinus baroniana; assembly: GCA_903798355.1. Classification (NCBI taxonomy): domain Eukaryota; kingdom Viridiplantae; phylum Streptophyta; class Magnoliopsida; order Lamiales; family Oleaceae; genus Fraxinus; species Fraxinus baroniana. The sequence continues at coordinate 6,592 of CAIGRO010044737.1, read as the reverse complement.
ACGTACCGTAGATACATATATAGATATACCGTATATGCTTAACCCACCCCTAACCTATGTCCCTCCCTCCCATATGAAGAAAACCCAACATTTCCCGTTTTCCGCCATCTGGGAGAGCAGGATCCCCCACTTTTAAATGCCAAAAACACCAAAATAAAAAAGAAGAAGAGCTTTCAATCTTGATGGTGGTGTTGATCAAAACAAACCCACCCTTCTCTCTCACGTCAATCCCTTTCTCTCTCCTCTTTTTCATTCCTATAAATATATCACACTCTACCAGTACAGTCTAATTATCACTTCTTACTGTATTCCTAAGTATACATATTCATTTTGAGAGGCTGATCATCATTGATGGGGGATAGGAATGTGAATCTGCCACCAGGTTTTCGATTCTATCCAACTGATGAAGAGCTTGTGGTTCATTTCCTTCATCGAAAAGCAGCACTCTTGCCTTGCCATCCTGATGTTATTCCGGATCTTGATCTTTATCCCTATGATCCATGGGATTTAGAGGGTAAAACCAATTCCTATTCCGATTTTATCTCATAGTCACATAAAAGTTATATTAGAGAAGCAACGGGTTTACTTATTCAATTTAGTGTTCAACACTCTCCTCGATCTGCGCATGCGGCCCACATTCACTTTTTTTTTTTTAATCGAACCATCAAATTCCACCGAATATATACATGCACAATTTTCATAAATGGACATCGGCGTACTACTTGAATATTAAAAATATTATTATTAATATTTACATGCCTCCCTCTTAATTCCCTTTTTGTTCTTGTTAGTTTATTATTCAATCCAAAAATTGGATCAATTACATTTTCTTCAAACCCAATGGCCCTAATTGGCCCTCAAATGGCTCCTTCCCTATCAGCTACAATACTCTATGTTGAACAAGCTCAACTAAAAACTTAAATTGTTAGTGAAAAGTGGATATATTACTTGTTTAAATGTGTTTTTTTTCTATGTGATGTAGGTAAAGCAATGAAAGAAGGCAACAGATGGTACTTTTATAGCAGAAGAACACAGAATAGAATTACTGGGAGTGGATATTGGCAGGCTATAGGGATTGATGAACCAATTTACAGCTCTAGTTCTAACCAAAAGGTTGGGATGAAGAAATATTATGCATTTTACATTGGTGAAGGTGTCAAAACAAATTGGATGATGCAGGAATATAGGATTTCAGACTCTTCTTCTACTAGTAGATCATCAAGAAGAAGAAATTCCAGAATAGCAGTAAGTACATATTTATATAACTTTAGTAATGTTGCTTATATATAGAATAACATTTTTTTTTTTAATTTACTTTTTTGAGTAAGAAAATTCTATTATATATATTTTCTTGTAGGATTACAGTAAATGGGTGGTTTGTCGTGTGTATGAGCGTGATGGTGACGATGACGACAACGATGGGCCGGAGCTTTCATGCTTGGATGAAGTTTTCTTGTCGCTTGAGGATCTTGATGAAATTAGTTTGCCAAATTAGATCCAAAAATTAAATTTGAGGATCTAATGCCCAGATTTTGTAGAATTTCCACAAAATGTTTTAGCATATTAATTCAACATTTTTCATGATGAAGTTAATTAAGGGAATTTGTACTGTGAACGACACACACATATATATAGAACAATGATCTTTTAAGTACCGATACTGACATGCATGAAATATCCACGCACATCAAACCACATGCGTTGTAGTAGTAACTGATAATTATATGCCCCGCTGTTGCTTCAAATTTGTGTACACTCGATTGATCCATTAACATGATTTTGCTTGTTTTTTATTTTTTTATTTTTTTGGGGGGTGGGGGTGGGGGTGGGGGTGGGGGGAGCATTTTCTTCCTCTTGGTGAGTATCCTTTTAGCTTTTTTGTGCTATGATAGATATTTGGTAGTTGTCTAGTACCACACAGCTAAGGAAAAAATATTTTCCTATTTTGTGATTGCTTATGAAAGCATTAGTCATTTGTGATGCAAGCATGCACCACAAGCTAGAAAATATGTTCATCAATCAAATAAATTTGTTTTCTTTTATAATTTATTCCAAGTTAGGAATTAGTTTAATTTTATTTGACTCAATCGCAGTTGATATTCCTCGACTCGGGTCAAGTTGTACAGTAATGGATTCCATGCGTTCATGTTTCGATCAACTTTGCCCTAATGAAGAGGTGTTGAGAGATTATATTGAGAATTATGTCTGATAAAGTTCGATCGGACTTTAACAAAACAAATTGCATAACAAACTTGACAAGTATTTTTCTAGATTAAATTTGGTGAAATTTATATTCATGGGAAACAATATTGTTCCCAGTTGAACGTGAAACAAACACACTACATAATTACATATTATAGAGGTTCATATTCGACATGAAAGTCGCGTTTAGTGTCTTTATTTGACCCCTGCACTGCTACCAAATAAAGAATTACCATTATCAAACAATCTTTACTCATAACAATTAACAAAGATTATGCTCAACCATCAACAGCACAAAATCCCTTCATGTAAGTACTATTCAATCTTTATAATAACTAATAAGTAGTAACTTTCATGCATGGGGTGGATCTACCGTGGGAGCAGTGGAGTCCGCTGCCCCCACACTAAATTTAAAATCCAGGATTTTGCAATAGATTTTTCAAGATTTTACGCAAGATTTTCAAAAAATAAAAAATAAAAAATCTTGTAATTTTCAATTTTATCCCCACAATTAAAATTTTATGAAATTTGACTTCACAACTCTACTCTCGAGAGTCGAGACTTCGCCCCGCTTTCTTGCAGCACAGACTGTGGGTACAATTGATAGCACTTCATCATAAAGTTGATTCATCTAAATATCCCGCAAGTTGCAAGCTGATTTTATTTATATTAAATACATCATCAAATGCACAGTTCTGTGTGTGTGTGTATATATTTTAAACAAAAAAATTGGCCATGAACATATCATTCTCATCACTTGTTTTGTTACACCGTTCGATAAGGTCATTTGAATTCATTTCCGGTTTGGTTCGCATTTTCTAAAACTCATTTTTCTCATACTCATTTTTAAATATACATTTCGTAGTACCTACAACTTTTGTCAACTTTTCAACCACATATTTCATCAATTTTTATGAGTTTTAGCTAAACCAAACAAGGGATCTCTTTTCCCACATTTGACAAGTTAACGACTACCTTTGAAATAGTACTAAATAATTTTAGTTTTTGGATATGATGTTTAACATGATATTTGATCATAGTAAAAGACCGAGATTTGATTCTCCCTGCAACCTATTTATTAAAAATTGTGCACTTGTAAGGTTTTGACGTGGGAAAAATGACTTGGCCTACATGAAGTGGCAAGTTGTAAATAAGATTTAAATAACTAGTTACGGGTACATATTTAATAGCTTAAACATTGAATTGAGATGGTTAAACATGTCTTCTTTGTCGAGTGAAAGACGGACAATTTACCTTTTACTTTCATTTTTTGGTACATCACAAATTATTAAAATCTAGATGATCCGGTGCCCAGATTATGATAAATTTGATCAAAATTGCAATAAATTACTGGAAAAGCTTGATTTTTCCATAGATTATGGAATTATGATCATCATGGAATATTACTGCATAGCACTTCTTACCTCCTTTATCTATTTACTTTAATTACTTTTACCTTTTCCTATCCTTCAAATTATCATCATGATCAGGCTTGATTGATGCATCTTTTGCCCAAGAATTAGTCATGAATTCACATTGATATACTTTGATACAACACACAAAAATAGTAAGTTTATTAACCATGCAAGATGTGTTATATCATCGCAATAAATATACAAGATCGAATAAATGTTAGTCGCTAGAGACCGAGCTTCTACTTGGACGAGCAAAGCTTGGCCATTCCGTAACAATGAGATCGACCACTTAATCAAAATAATAATGATACAACAAAATATCGAAATCAACATGCTTATTTTTACATTAGGTGGATATGGACAAAAGCTTAGACGATAGGGTCGTTGTTTTAAGTCACCTTTTAAAGCATAATTTAAATCGGATGCACTATTAAGCCTATGTTTGGTTAAGTTAAAAATCAGATTTTAGCAGATTTCGATAAAAATTGATGAAATGCATTATTGAAAAGTTGTGTGTCTTAAGAAATTTGTGATAGAAAATGAGTTTGAAGGAAAATGAATTTAGAAAATGGGGTCAAATAGTGATATAAACAGATAAAATAAAAATTATCATAGAAATATTTTAATTAGGTGAAAATTAAAATGAAAGAAAGACATATGACTTGGTTAATAAGTAATCCCAATTGTGTAAAGAGTGTTTTCAAGAAAATCACATGTAATATAAAATATAACCTAATTTTGTATATATTATGAAAAAAGAAGACAAATTCCTTGCTTAATTGGCTCGTCAACACTGAGCACACTAATCATCACACTGCATATACTAACAGCTAGCACTTGCTAGAGAGACAAAAGAGAGGATGTATTTGAGGAAGATTTAAACTAAGTACTTTCTCAACGATTTAAATTTCTAGATGACGTGATTCAATATAATGACTTAGCAGAGCAGTTGGCAAAGATTCTTGGTCCCATCTCCTCGTCAAGCGAAATTATGTTCATGTAGAACTTTTGGCGATAATACATGTTACTCATTCTTTACAGTTGAAACTTTTAGATGAAATAATTCATCATAAGTATAGATCCAATGCAAGAAATTTGCTGTGACGAAAGATAGATCAGATTTTTTTGTTTTTGTTTTTGTTTATATAATATTTAGAGGTTCGTTTTACAGGACTTCTATTTTTATTTCTGTCTTAGACCAACTTCTTAAATATCTTCTTGACAGACAAAACACTTTAAAAAATTATTTAAACATATTAAAAAATAACTTCTTAGTTTAAATAGTTTTTTATTTTTTAAAAAGTCTTGTTAAACAGGACCTAATTGTCTTTAGTTCGAAAGTGATCATGGTATGGTGGCACACACCACATGCTCCCAATGTGCCAATCTCAACTTATTCGTGATTTTTTGTGGTTTCATAGATAGAGACAATTCGAAGAAGGTTGCTTATGTCTATGGTTTTAAACTTTTGGTACAAAGAAACTAACAAATAATCATTATTGGCCCAATGTATATGTGAGTGTTTGTCTAGATACATCTAGCTTTTGAGTAAAGCTAATTATTCAAGCCATAGTATTCCCATGAAAAGTCAAAGAGAAAGTTAAAACCAAAGTCAACACCACTTCTTGGTGTACAAGAACAAAGAATGGAGGTAGCAAGGAAATAGTACTCATTATGAGAACTTATGCCAAGTGGAGGTACCACTTTGTAGCACGACTTAAAGTGAAATGTTGGGTTCCTATGTTCATTACCATGTATGTAGGAAAGTCGAATTAGAGAAAGGAATGTGATATCGAAATGTCATCAATCTTTGTGTAAGTAACATAATCAACTTTTATGGCATTTTGATTTTCAATATTTCGTTCTCCTAGCATTTGAAGTTGCATTTGATGGAATTCGTTCAATTTCGATGTAGTAATCACTAGTAAATAATAAAATTATAAGAAACAAAAGGACGAAGAAGAAGAATTTTTTTTTTTCTCAATTGCTACGGATATGAAATTTTTAACACTTAAATTGCGCGAATATTGGTTCGAGCGACAAATTGGTGCCAACTTTCGAATAAAGCACAAACCGGAAAGTTTTGCCATAATTTTCTCATGTTCAGACTTAATTGATTTTCTTAAACAATTATAAGTCAATATTAAGGGCCCATGTCTCGAGTCATTCTAGCAAAAGGAAAAAGGAAACACACAACCTTTAATTACTTGACTACTAACCAAATTCATTGTAGTTACATAATCATCATTTAAAATATAAATAATTTTATATTAAAGGCTTGATAACATAATTTAAGCATTGTTATGAATGATAATATAAACTATAAATTGGATTAGACAATGATTATTATGCAAGTATGCCGTAATATTGAGTCAATGTGGGCCGTATTGAGGAAGAGTGTTAATATGGACTGGATTACCTGCGGCCTGGGTAGCCCGGCCTGTGACTTAAGTGGGCCCAAGACATGACCCACCTAGTAGCCTAGGCCACTGAAGGCCCAAAAATCTAGCTGTTTCTTTTTTTAAACAACATAAAATATCAAAGATACTGCTCTGTGTTAAAATAAAAAATAAAATAAAATTATTAACCTCTAATATTTTTAATTTTCGAATATCCATCCCTAGCCAAATTTAAGACTAATTTGTGATGGGTTATTATATTCGCGCCATAGCTTTTATTAGTTACACCACATTTTAATTATATTTAAGATTCTCAATCTTTGCTCTTTTACAATCCTTGTGTCCATAAGTACATTTCGGTTTTTATAACGATTTCTGTCTGAAAGTTCCATTGCGGGAAGCTAAAACAACTTGTTTGTCCATCATATTTATAAAAAACAAAAAATGTAAAAGTGGGACAAAATATTTTTCTCTTGTTTCAAAACACGCAAATAAAATATTTTGATAGAAATCATCATAAAAGATGAGACGTGACAATTAATGAAATGTTGAAGATAAAATTCAAAAAAAAAAAAA
>CAIGRO010044732.1:0-10907 GCA_903798355.1 Fraxinus baroniana | reverse complement strand
TGCATGTCTGTTGCATGCATATATTTATTTTCCGAACTCATCGTGTCGTCAACGACTAATTTATATTTTTTCTCCAACAACTTTACATTCTTCACCCCTTTGTCAAGTCACTGTCAAGTCTGGCGCTTTCAGTACTTTTCCAAATTATTACTTAGCTTATGTTTGTTACACATATAGCGTTATTCTGTACGTATAGCGTTATTCTTAAAATTTTTATTTTCAACTACACATTTTTCATTAAAATAATATTTTCCACCACATCAATAATTTTTCCTTCTTTTTCAACCACACATTCTCCATTAATTTACTATTTAAAATACATTCTTCTAAAATAATATAGTTCAAACACATCCTTAATAATTTTTCTTAAAACATTATCATTCATGTCGAGTGTCAATTGTCAAGAATAGCCTTTTCACGTGTCATGTTATACTACGTTTTCTAGTTCAATTTCCTTGCAAGCCTAAACCTAATAGATAATCATAGTCAAATAGCATGGCTGTATAAAATCGTAGAGTTATGATAGTCAGACATGGTTGGGGACGGGGGGAAGGGTCATTTTTTATTTTTCTTTTAAACTGTCCAATCAGTGAATGACACGTGCCCCACTTGTTTTTAACCATGTTCCCAACCCTGTTTTTGTAGCAAAAGTTATTGTAGCAAGATTCAGTCACTAAGATCGATGATCATATCTAATGAATAGCATTACTCATACCAATGAGGTCAGGAGGCCTAAAAGCCCTTGCCTTGTAACGAATGGTTTTCCAAAAAGAATAAAGAAAAAAAATCCTTTGTTCACCATTTCCATCTCATAGTCGAAGTTACAAAAGCCATATCCATTGGACCATTGCCATACAAAGGAACACATCTAAAAGACTAAAACCATTAAAAGCCATCACACAGCGCATTTAACCACAGAACCTTCAAACAAAGATGTCATAATACTTGAAAGTTAGATCAAACTATACAACATTCTATGGCCATTATTTAACCATGTGAACCAAAGATGAAATTTAGAATTAAAGAATTCTCACATGGTTTTGCAGCATAGAAAGTCAGCTATACTGCTGAAGCAGATTTATGGGTTCTGAGGCCAAACAAATTTTGAAATATCATAGATGCGTCAAGAGAAAGGTTCATGGGCCGAGGTGCCATAAAATTGACAATCATAGATGGTTGTAAAAATGCGTTTTGGGATGTGTCAAGAATCAACAACTACATAATGAACTCGTTAGCAACTTACCGGATCTTGCGACTCTTTGAGGCACGACGGTCAACAATTTTTCGTTTCTTTGTCTGCAATCTTGTCATAGCATAAAAAGTTGTCTCTGTCACCAATCAAGCTCAGAAAATGTTAAGTTGTAATCGACTCATCAATTCTTTCTATTTAGCATGTGCCCACTTGTACTCATTGTCAAATACATTACACCTCAATTGAAAATCAATCAAATGACTCGACGTCATTTAAAAGAAGATGATCTTTACTAATAATAAATAACAATACTCATAAACGAGTGAGCACGGTCCAATTTAATCTAGTTGTTAATTAGAGGTTAAAGATGTTAATCTTGTCCTTTTCATATGTTTTTTTTTTTTATATAGTTCTTTTAGCAATGCTGGCTTTAGTGTCTAAATTTCCTTTTAAGTATCTTTTTAAGCTTTGCCAAACATGGTCTCCACGTTTTCTAGATGACAACTGTAACTCTTACGAGTGGAGCAGATAGTCCAAACGCCCAATTGGATGGAGCTTCGAATATGCTTCTCGAAGCACATTTTTTCTTTTACTTTAATATTTCACACAATTTCTGGATGAATTAATCTATTTGTATAATTGTGGATGACAATATTGATGTTGTCAAAATCTGGACCATTAATTTAAAAAAAAAAAAAAAACAGTTTTGGAAATTGATAAATGTCATATTGTCAAATATGATTGTCGACTTATAAAAAAAAAAATTGTACAAATAGCGTGATTAAATTCATAAAAAGGTCCAAATTTCTTAGAAATAAAATCATTACACTATTTAAAATACTAATTTCGCAATTAAAAACCATTAAAATAAAAACTTGTTTGCGAGCTGTTAGCTTTTTAATAATTTTTGATAATGGAATATGTGGTTAAAAAATTGTGGATCCAATGAAATGTATAATTAAAATTAGTTGTTAATTTTGACATAATTTTAAACAGGGGGCTAATTGAAGTAGGTATCGATACTGAAAATAAAAATTAAAGAAAAAGGTTGATGAAATTTATTTTTCGTAGGCGAAAGATGTTGATAATAACATATGAAAAGTCTTAAGGTTACTTTTTTTGGGAAAATTATTTATATTATTGGACGACCCAAATATCAATCACTCAACCAACTTCTTTTGACAAGAAAATGGATTTAAAGTAAAATTTCTTGAATAAAAACCAACAATTTTATCGACAACGGTGAAAAATAAATATGTTATTTGACAGGAAGTAAATAATTTTTTTAACTTAAAAGTTAACCAATCATGACCTCGTCAAGACGTATCCTCCAACAACTGTCAGTCTCCACTGACCTTTCAAATTGTCTCTCTTGACCCTTTTCACGTGTTAATCAGGTTTTAATTTAAGTAAAAGTCAAACAATTAATATTAACCACATTTTTTAGGGATCCCACAATTTTTTAACTATACATCTCAAAAATTTATATTACAATCTATTAAAAATCTAATTTTTAACCCGTCAAAGTAGGGGGTCCCAGAGTTGAAGGGGTGGGGGCCACGGGGGTTTAAGGGCAGCGTCCTCGAAATTTTTTTTGGAACATTATCTGTTAAAATGAGGAAACTGCTCACAATATGATAGAAAAACTAGTCCATGAAGGAACTTATGATGTAAAACATTGTTGACCCAAGTCTTTATTAGCTATATACTGACTTCCGACTTATCTCTTTTCATGATAGTAGTTTTAGGATCTATAAATAAATATTTTTCTCTATAATTTCTTAAATTAAAACATATTGTTTGAAATTTTTAATTTCAAAATGTCATCATTCTCATCCAATATTATCGTCTATTTTCAGAACCATATTTGAGAATATATCCGATAATTACCTTTAACACCAACACCAATACAAAATAGTAAATACAAAAATAATAATAATAAAAATAAAAATTGTCAAAAAANAAAAAATTTGGTAAATAGAAAATAATAATAATAATACATTATTTTTTTCCAAAATTGAGGGGGGTCAGGGTCCCCCCAGGACCCCCCACCTCCGCCCCTGCCACCAAACACCCTCATATATTTTTTAGTTCAATTTCCTTGTAGCCTAAACCTAATCGACTCATCTATTAATGTCAATCTAAATTTTGTTAACATATAGTCGTTAGGTACGGATTTTAATTTAAGTCAAATTCAACAATTAATTTTAATCACATATTTCATGAGATCCGCAACTTTTCGACCACACATTTTATCAATTTTTTTTGTTAAAAATCTGATTTTAATCCCTACTACACAGAACCTACAGCTTTTCTACCACGCATTTCCATATTGTTTGAGCCCCGTTTTTGTCAAAAAAATGTATTCTTGAATAGTATATTGATGAAAAATGTGTAATTAAAAAATAAGGAATTTTTTTTGAATTTGTGTGTAATATTATTTTATTGAAAAATGTGTGATTGAAAAATGAAAGAAGAAAGAAGAAAATATATGTTGAAAATAATGAGAATCAAACNTGAATAGTATATTGATGAAAAATGTGTAATTAAAAAATAAGGAATTTTTTTTGAATTTGTGTGTAATATAACCGACCTAAAGCAATTTAATTATAATTCAATTCATGCTCTTAGGAAGCAGTGCTAGAGCATCTTGGTTCAAGCCTCTTTGTTAAGACTTTTATGATATTTTCAACCTTAGAGCATATATTAACTCATGATTATTTTATTGAAAATATGTGATTGAAATAGGGTCAAAAAACTATTCAAGAATGCATTTTTTTTTTTAAAAAAATGGAGCTCAAACAAGGGCGTCATCAACTCCTTGCAAAATTTGCTAAAAAATGTGATTTTAATCCTCGTCAAATAGAATATATGATTAAAATTAATAGTAGTGATATTTAGCACTACTGGTGCATAGTACCAGTTTATGTGACAATTTTAAATGATAGGTTCATTTCAATGTAAAATCAAAACATCCATTTATTTGCATCTATTATGGGTGACCACATAGACTGGTGGTGTTCTAGCACCGCTGATGTTAGATATGATTTTTTTTTTTTTAATTAATTGTTGATTTTAATTTTGTTGAAAATCTAGATTATAATTTGGATAGAGAAATTAACCTCCCATGGAACAAATCAGCATGACTAGATTCAGTTAAACTTGACTTTAATAAAGATGTAGAGTATAATTTCTATCAAACAAGACAAAGAAATTAGCCTCCCATGTAACAAATCAGCATGACTAGATTAAATTTTCCAAGATAATATAAAATAAGGTGGTATTCAACTCATAATAAATTTTGATTACAACGTAAAACGGATTATATATATTAAAGAAAACAAAACGATGTTTCAAGAGCCATTTTATTCAACTCTGATGTTTCCTTGTGTATCTTTTTGAGCTTCTCGAAGCACATTTTTTCAACAAAAGTGGCAAGATGTAGATATGACACAGTGAACGTACAATAAAATTCATAAAAACGTCCAAATTGTTTAGAACAATCTAGACTAACCCTAATATCACCAATTTTTAAAGTAAAATCACTACACTATTTTAAAATACTAATTTCGCAATTAAAAACAATTAAAATAAAAACTTGTTTGCAATTTGTTAGATTTTTAATAATTTTTGATAAAAAAAAAAAGATGGAATATGTGGTTAAAAAGTTGTGGGTTCAATGAAATGTATAGTTAAAATTGATTGTTAATTTTGACATAAATTTAAACCAGGACTAAATGAAGTAGGTATCGATACTGAAAATAAAAATTAAAGAGAAAAGTTGATGAAAATTCTATTTAGTAGGTGAAATGTCGATTGATGAAAGATGTTGATAATAACATATGAAAAGTCTTGTTACTTTTTTTAGCAAAAAAAAAATATTTATAATATTGGACGACCCAAATATCAACTTTTGAAAAGTCTCTCAACCAACTTCTTTTGACAAGAAAATGGACTTTAAAGTAAAATTCTTGAATAAAAACCAACAATTTTATCGACAAAACAGTGAAAAATAAGAGGCTGTTTGGTGGGAATTAAAATTATATTTTTATTAGATTGTGGTGTAAATTTTTGAAATGTGTGGTTGAAAAATTGTGAGACTCATGAAAGATATGATTAATATTGATTGTTTGACTTTGACTTAGATTATCTGATTTTAATCCATACCAACAAGGCCCAAATATGCTATTTGACAGGAAAAAAAATAACTTTTTAACTAAAAAGTTAACCAATCATGACCTCGTTAAGCACGTATGTTGCCTGCATATTATGAACTTTCCGAATTGAGTAGTATTGTCAAGAAATAATTTACTCCCTCCGTCCCAAAAAGATGGTCATGTATACTATTTTTGTCCGTCCCAAAAAGATAGTCATGTTTCCATTTTAAACATGTATTAAATTTTTCATTTCCACATATACCCTTATTTAATACATCTTGGTATAATAAACACCAACTACCTAGATAAGGGATAAAGGGTATAGATGGAAAAACATAGTAAAATTTAATTGATAAAGTGTATAGATGGAAAAACATAGTAAAATTTAATACTCTAACTATACTAACTACCATTTCTTAATTTGTGTGAAAATAACCATAGGACTATCTTTTTGGGACGGATGGAGTATATTTTTTCTCCATCAACTTTACATTATTTACATCATCATACCTAATGTCGTTCTCCACTGACTTTTCAAATCTTGTGTCACTTGTCAAGAATACCTTTTCACGTGTCATGTTATACAGATGCTACATGTACAATACTTGAATTACAACAATGGATGACAACCTCTCACAAGGGGGTGGGGCCCGCGAATAAAATAATCGAGGACCTCATCCCTCTTGTGAGAGGTTGTCATCCAATGTTGTAACCCAAAATTATACAAGTAGAATTATTCTATATATTTTCTTAGTTCAATTTCCTTGCAGGCTTGTGAACATAAGCCCAGTTTGGTAAGGATTTTAATTTAGAAAAAAGGTAGATGTGCAGAAAATCAATAGAATCTCACAACGGTTGTGGGGTTCATGTGAATAAAATATTGAAGAAAACAAATGTTGGGCCCCACCTATGTTTGTATTCTGTTGGTTTTCTGACCAAACATTTTCTGTACACACAGTTTGGCTGTTTAATTTAAGTAAAATTCAACAATTAATTTTAACTACATATTTCATAAAATTCGCAACTTTTGAACCACGCATTTTATCAACTTTTCAACCACACAGGAACCCACTGCTTTTCTACTACATATTTCCATATTGTTTGAGCCCCTGCATTCTTGAATATTATATTGATGGAAAATGTGTAATTAAAAAATAAGATTTTTTTTTTGAATTTACTTATAATATTATTTTATTGAAGAATGCGTTGTTAAAATGGGGTCAAACACTATTCAAGAATACATTTTTTAAAAAATGATAATAAGGAAAAAGTTTTCTTTTAATATTTGAATAACTCATAAAAATTTCGTCAAAATTATATATTAGAGACACAACTTGCACAAGTTGTTCCCTTTTATAATCAAGTAAGTTAAACAAAGTTGGAGTAGTTATCAATGTTGGAAACAATAAATATAAAATATTTTATTAATTTGAAAAGGTTAACACGCAATCTCTAGTGAATAGAATGAGGAAGAAACGAATCTTTGAATAACGGGGCTTTGAACCATTAAAAAATTAATTAATTTTTTGTCTATTTCTCGCCAACCACGATTCACTTCATCATTTAGATTTTAACTAGTATGAATGTGCTGAAGCTTAATAAAAAGCAAGGTTACTTTTACCAAAAAGAAATGAGATAATTGCAGCAAAACTTTCAAACATTTGAAGACTTTCTTCAAACTTTTAAATTATTGCAACCGTCACCTCGAACGTTTCCAACCATTGTTTGTGAGGCCCTTTTAGATGATTTCCATCCATTTTCTCGTCATTTGATCCAAAAATTAAGTTCGACAGTATTTTTAATCAATTAAAAGGGGGTAAAATGGTATATCTATTAAAATAATTAAAATTGATATCTGACCCCTGAATGATAATTGCAACAAGAGATTTGAAATTTAACAAATTTCATATGAAGTCACCGTCCAAATCCATCTGACCCGAATTTTTGGCATAGAACCTGAATTTCATTCATCAATTTAGCAAGCTTGGGTTGGAATTCTGACAAAAATCTAAATATTTTTTTTTTTAAGTCGAAAATTTATATTCTTTTAAAAGTAACATTTGTTTTAGTGTCTAAATTTTGTCAATAAATAATTATTTATCAATATACAACTAAATTTCTTTTTATAGGGTTTGCCGAGCATGGTCCTCAATTTTCAAGATGACAACAGCTGACTCTTAATTGATTGGAGCATAGAGCTTTAAATAGGCTTCTCGAAGCACTTTTTTCTTCTTTTTTTCCCCCCATTTTTTCTTCTAATATTTCACACAAATTCTAGAATTTCAACTGAGAGTAGCTAAAGTTACATCATTTGTCCCAATAATCTCGATCAATTATAGTTGGCGGATTACTTACCAAGAAAATCATTCTATTATTCTTGAATGTTTGAATGAGAAATGAACATTCCTCCAGGCTCTAAGTCTAACTCTAATTAAGTGATGCAGAATAATAACAACGTGATTTCTGCAAATTGCACATCATTTTGGTATTGCTCTAAGGTTGCCGGTTGGTGGTCGAGTCTGGTTTTGGTTCTGGACTTGCTACCGCAAAGGCCGAAGCCAATTATTTTGGTCAATGTTATGTTGTTTCTAGAATTCTTGTGGTCCATGGGTTCAACATGTCGATCAATATTATTGTTTCTAGATTTTTTTTATTTTGTTTTCATGAAATCAATTTGACTTACTGATTCATCGTACATCGTAAGAAAATATATTAAAATTTTTTAAGCAAAATCAATAAAATTGGAATGATTGAGTAGACCGTCATTTTTTAAGTTTTTGTGAATTATTTTGGTCCTGTCAAATTCGATGTTAAGCCCTTGTTTGGGCCACATTCTTTTTTTTCATTCTCATTCTTCTACTCATTTTCAACCACACATTCTCCAATAAAATAATATTTTCCATCACATCAATAACTTTTCCTTCTTTTTCAACCACATATTTCCCATCACATCAATAAAAAAAAAGTAAAGAAAACACAGCCCATGTTTTTTTCATTTTCATTCTTCTACTCATTTTCAACCACACATTTTTCAATAAAATAATATTTTCCATCACATCAATAACTTTTCCTTCTTTTTCAACCACATATTCCCCATTACATCAACCAAAAAAATGCATTCTTTAGGAAATAATGTGCACCAAACGGGGGTTAAATCATGAAATTCAAAAATTTCACGTTTGTCCAACTTCTCTGCTGATAGGTATACTTGGTTCTTCTGCAATTAGTAAATTTATCGTCTTGTGCATTGATTTGAAATGAAAAATTAGTTGTATTATTAATTCATTATCATAAATTTGAAATGAGACTGTATCACATGAGATTATGAGAAATTAGTTCACTGATTTATGTGTTGCACACTTGCACTATTGTTTGAAATTTTGAATTTTGAATTTTAATTTAGGGTTTATGGTGATTAAGTTGTGATTTGGATTTTGACCCATTTGTCATTTCGGACTTACGATCGCTGATTGTCGACGTTGACCGGTCAATGTCCTTCCGGACTGAACATCAATGTTGGGTCCACTCCCATGGATAGTAATGATGGTTTACGCAATCAAATATGTAATTTAGAATGAAAATGCCAAAAAAATGAAAAATGTGGTTTTTACAATAATAACGAAAGGTATGGATATTATGTGTTAATTACCCTTTTAATAATTTATTTAGGGTTCGTTTGCACTTTTTTAAAATTTTGAGACTACGGTTGCAATTAGTTCCTTCTTTTTCTTTTTCTTTTATTTAAACAAAAGAAACTTTTAATTGAGAAAATGTATGAAAATAACATTTTGCGTAATGAAATGTCAAAATGTCAAAAATGAAATGTAAGGACGTTCCTTACAATAATAGTGAAAAGTAAGGAGTCGTGTGCTAATTATCCAAAGTGGAATAATAGACTTCTGTAGGTATCCTTTCTTGGGATGAGGCGGGATTTTTCTAAGGGGATGAGACCCTTAAAATTGAAACACAAAAATAAGAAAATATACCTTTTTTTAAAAAAAAAAAAAAAATTTAAGATATGTACTCGAAACTGTTTTCCAGCGTTTTGTTCTATCGTTTCTTCTAAAAAATTCCAACACAAACACAACTAGATCGTTTGCACCCACATTCGACACATTGTGTGTGGATCTTTTGAAACAAGAACAATATCGAAGTATTGCTTCACTCTATTCACCTTTTGCAAAGGAAAATGTACTCCAATGTGAACACAAATTGATCCTAAATCTCCTCACTTCTTGACTTTTTGTTCTTTTTTTCTTTGAGATTCAACGTTGAAAATTATTTTAAAATATTGTTATCAACTCAACCTCGAGATAACTCTTCTGTATACAAACAAACTCCTTTTTTCCATGACACGATTATTTATCATTTGTTAATTTATAATAACAACAAAACATAAATCAACTATGTTTAAAGTTTGCTTAATCGCTAAGAACTAAGAAGTCAAAACATTCTAGATGCGCTAAAAATCGCCTTATCTGTGTTGGAGTAATAAATTTTGCTATCCACATATTATAATTTACATGCACGTGTAATTAGAGTTCTCAATGGATTGAATTTTGATTCGAATTCGACATGAATTCGATGAAATTAGTGTGAGTTCGATTTAGGGTCTTAGTCTGATAATTCAATCAAAATTCGAATCCGATAATTCGTTAATTAAATAGATCAAATATAAATATAGGTCCATCTGATCCGATAATAATCCGATTCGATCTGTGGTAAATAATTGAGTTGGTAAATTTTTTTATGACATGTTATTTGTCACTAAAATAAATAAATGAAAAAATAAATAAATTTAGAATAAAAAAGTAATCAAATTCAAAACATAAAAAAATTGAAAATTTTATAATTATTAAACCTGTTTACGAATTGGAAAATTTGAAAAAAAAAAAAATTGATTTCAACTTACTAAAATAAATAAATGAAAAAATAAATAAATTTAGAATAAAAAAGCCATCAAATCCAAAACATAAAAAAGTTGAAAAAATTAATAATTATTAAACCCGTTTAAGAATTGAAAAAGTGGAAGAAAAAAAAGTTAATTCCAACGTTGATTTTTTTCCCCTATTTTCTTTAATTTTGGATCATGTTAACGTATCGAATATTCGATAAAATAGCGAATGAATTTAACAATTAAATATCTGTTGAATTATCGGATCGGATATAGGGAGATCCGATCCATTTTCAACCCCAGGTGTAATGCCCCAAATTTAAATGAATTCAGAGTCATGAGAAACACACTTTAATTAAGAGTCATGGTTACATCATTTTCAAGCTATGGTTACATCACTATTTCGCACTTACATGCCAAGTAAACTAAAAAATATCCAACCCAAAAATTCTTGAATGTCACTTATTTTATTATATAAAATTTTGGGATATTACATATGCTTCTAATATCTAATAAATAAAAATATCAATACTGGCATGTTGCCGTATAGATTTTTCTCGACAGAAAGGACTTTAATTTTTGGCTAATGCTATTTTGCCAGGCCTGGTAAAGGCCTGACAAAACAGCTCTTCTCACATGAGGTGGGTCCTCCCACCTCATTAAA
>CAIGRO010044706.1:0-13011 GCA_903798355.1 Fraxinus baroniana | reverse complement strand
ACTGAATGAAACCATTCTGAGATCAAAAAGCAGCAATCAGTTAAACCACAAAAGTGATTGAAGCCCAAACATCGAATGGAAAGTAGAAACATTTGGTTTTTTTGCACAATGTATAGCATTTTATTTGATTATCCTCTAGGCAAAAAATAAAATAAAAATAGAGTATACTTATTTCTCTTTCAAAGAACTTACATGGGTTCTACCTTTGCTCAAGAAAATGCTATCACATTTATCCGATCGTTTGTAAAGATAATATTGGAGTAAACATAATCCTAATAATATTTAAGATACAATTCCATAATTCCATGTAGTCGCCGTTCCTCAAGAGATTCCTTCTTACATATATCTAGTTCACTAAAAATAGAATGCTTCAGGAACATATTTGAAATATCAATTGATGTCTTTAAAGATAAATTGGGAAAATCTGTGGAGCACTCTCCTGTATTCCATTCAGGACATCACAGAATGACTCAAAACACTTTGCATTCATCAAGAATAACATCAGTAATGATTTCAATCATATCATCCTATTCTTTCTTTTTCTTATCTTATCTTATCTTTTTTTATTAATTGATGGGTACATGCTAAAAAGAGATTCAATTGAATGTAGGCTCGTAAATAATTATAACATAAAGGTTAACTAAGTGAAGTAAATCAGTCATGTCAACCTCAGTACCACTAATATTCTCACCTCTTGGAGTACATAAAATTCAGATAAATTAGGTCCAGCAGCTTATTTCATTGCTTAAGGAATAAAGAATAAGGGATGTATTCTTCATAGAGGTTACATAAAAAAAAAAAGCTGTAATAGGGCAAAAAGAGGGGGAGGGAGGGGGAGGGGGAGGGAGAGAGAGAGAGAGAGAATTATCCTACATGACAGAAAGAAGATCAAAAGGTATCTTTCAATACAATAAAGTAAGTCATCAACCTTATTCAATCCCAATTTTAAAACCATACAAAAAAATACAAAGAGATAAAGATTCTTCAAGTATTTTGATTTCGGAGTAGCTGATTTTATCTACTTCCAACGAAAACAAAAAACAGATAAATTTCGGATAAGAGAATCCTATTTCTTAACCTCGTAAGAATTGAAAAAATAAATAAATCTACTTCACCTCAAAATTTCTATATATAATTAGCATGCGAGTAGATTATAAACTAAGAAAGCAATAATACCCATAAAAAGGACATGAAAAGATCAGTTTATAATCAAAATGCAACATTCAAACTTTGCTCATTAATAAAATAAAAAATCAAAACCAGATAAACCCTAATATCACTTAAAAATCGAACAAAATAGCATTTTTTTTACATTAAAATTCAAATCTAAACTCACAGCAGCAGCGAAAAACGTCTTGTCGCCTATCTCGGATAGCACAGTCATCGCCGAAGACTTCGTAAACCCCTAATGAGTTCCCAAATTAAAACCCAAAATAAATAACCAATCGATTCAAAGAAAAAAGTTGAATAAAATAATAGCGGAAACGAATAATACTTGAACAAGTGAGAGACCCATCTTCTGGAAAAAGAGCCTAGATTTTTAGGGAAGATCAACAAGAAGCTGTTTTACCATGGGAGATGATGTATAACGCAATATATATAATATAGTAGCTGAGTTAAAGGTCGGGACTGAGTTTGACTCGGGGTGATCTATACGGAGTCACGATTGCGTCTCCGTGTGCCATGGAAACACTATCAGTGTCTCGTTGCCGGCGCGCTGGTGTCCGCACACCAGGCGCTGGTGTGCGGAGTGAGTAACTGCTCCGCATAAATACAGAGTAACTTCACATTATGCGGAGTGTTCCTCCACATAATATGAAGCTTCATTCGCATAATGCGGAGTGTTCTCCGCATTCTGCGGAGCACTAACTCCGCATTATGCGGAGTGAGCTCCACATTTCTGCAGAGACACCAGCTTTGAGTTTTTTTTTACCCAATAATTACCGTTTATTAATTCCAAATTTCAAAAAATATGAAACAATAAGATATCAAGAATTTAATAAGCAAGAATTCAGAAACTATTAAAATCCAAAAGCAGAAGCCAAGGTAGGCAGAAAGAATTCAAAGAATTCTACATGAATAATCTGCTCACCTACTGACAGTCTGACATATCCTCTAATACGAATCGAGTCTTTCACTTCTCAATTACACCATCTTTGTTTTCCTTTCTCCTACGTACAGTAAGTTGGTTATTTCATTGAAATTGCTCATCAACAATTTTAAGTCTATCCACTAACCATGATTTCCTTAAAAACGACGAATTATAGCACACAAAAAAAATACATAACCTTACCAGAGGGACTTCACGGAGCCACGGTGAAAATTGAGAGAGAAAGAGTGAGAAGTGAAACNAAAAAAAAAAAAAAAAACAATACGTAACCTTACCCAAGGGGCTTCACGGAGCCACGGTGAAAATTGAGAGAGAAAGAGTGAGAAATGAGACGATTTGAGATGAAGAAAGACGGTAGAAGAAAGATGAATTAAATGGCGGTTTAAGAAGACATGTAGAATATATTTAAAATATCAATCCAAGAGTCAACAAAGAAGTTCACTATAGTAAAACTAGATACAAATAGGATAAGTGTGAAAATTCGTGCGATAAAAATGAATAGTGAAGTGATTTGCCCCGGACAAGAAAAAGGGATATAGAATTGGAGATAATAATTAGTAGATATAGCGAGCAAAGATGCCCACAAACCAACCTTTCTAGTGGTTGATTACAGCCCACCACATGCTTCACCCACTCAAGGTTTCCCCAAAATCTTCTCGCCCCACAAAATAATATATGCTTTCATATTAATATCAACTCTATCTGCAATTCAAGTAAGTGTTCTCATTGTGCCTGTAAATTTGTTGGATATTTTTTTATGAGATTTTCATTTCCACATATCACTCCATTTCTTTTGTACCATTATTTATTGCCTTAAATCTTGTATATGCAGAATTTGTTCTTCAATTATTGCTATGAGTTGATAGCTCTGCTTTGAGAATCCGAGAAATTCGTGAATTTTTGATTGTTTAAGAAGTTATGGATACTTTGCTGAAAACTCATAACAAGCTTGAATTTTTGCACCCACTTCTTGGGTTTGCAAATAAAGTTAGTGCCTTTGGTTCTTTGAAGCCTCAGAATCAAGACATTAGGTTTGGTTCGAAAAGAGAGCGTATAAAATTGGGGAAAAGTGTTTGTGTTAACGCCAGTTCTAGTACCCTTTTGGAACTTGTGCCTGAAACTAAGAAGGAAAATCTTGAATTTGAGCTTCCCATGTATGATCCTTCTAAGGGCCTTGTGGTGGATTTGGCAGTTGTGGGTGGTGGCCCTGCAGGACTAGCGGTCGCACAGCAAGTTTCAGAAGCTGGGCTATCGGTTTGCTCGATTGATCCTTCACCCAAATTGATTTGGCCCAATAATTATGGTGTTTGGGTTGATGAATTTGAGGCCATGGATTTGTTGGATTGTCTTGACACCACCTGGTCGGGTGCTATGGTTTTCATTGACGACAAGACAACTAAAGATCTTGATAGACCTTATGGGAGGGTAAACAGGAAGCAGCTGAAATCGAAAATGATGCAGAAATGCATTTCGAATGGTGTTAAATTTCATCAAGCCAAGGTTGTGAAAGTAATTCACGAGGAATCAAAGTCTTTGTTGATTTGCAATGATGGGGTTACTATTCAGGCTGCTGTGGTTCTTGATGCAACTGGATTTTCCAGATGTCTTGTACAGTATGATAAGCCATATAATCCAGGCTATCAAGTAGCTTACGGGATTTTGGCAGAAGTGGAAGAACACCCTTTTGATGTAAATAAAATGGTGTTCATGGATTGGCGAGACTCGCACCTCAATAATAATAAAGAGCTGAAGGAGAGAAATAGTAAGATTCCAACTTTTCTCTATGCAATGCCATTTTCATCGAAAAGAATATTCCTTGAAGAAACATCCCTTGTAGCTCGCCCTGGAGTACCTATGGATGATATTAAGGAAAGAATGGTAGCTCGGTTGAGTCACTTAGGTATAAAAGTTAAAAGCATTGAAGAGGATGAGCATTGTGTAATTCCAATGGGGGGCCCTCTTCCAGTGTTACCTCAAAGAGTGGTTGGCATTGGCGGTACAGCTGGGATGGTTCACCCATCGACTGGATATATGGTGGCGAGGACTCTGGCTGCAGCTCCAATTGTCGCCAATGCAATAGTTAAATACCTAGGCTCTGAGAGAAGCCTTTTGGGTTCGGAATTGTCTTCAGAAGTTTGGAAAGATTTGTGGCCAATAGAAAGGAGACGCCAAAGAGAGTTCTTTTGTTTTGGTATGGATATTCTTCTCAAGCTTGATTTACAAGCCACCCGAAGGTTTTTTAATGCTTTTTTCGACTTGGAACCTCGTTATTGGCATGGATTCTTGTCATCTCGGCTATTTCTTCCGGATCTCATACTTTTTGGACTCTCTCTTTTTGCTCGTGCCAACAATACTTCTAGGATAGAGATCATGGCGAAAGGCACTGTTCCTTTGGTAAAGATGATCAACAATTTAGTACAGGATAAAGACTGAGAACTTACAATTTCCATTCCCTGTAAGTCAACCCAAGGTGCGGTATCTGTTTATTGTTTTGACCTTATGCAATATGAGTTAGCCATTTTTATGGTATCCTTTTTCGAAATTCTGCTTTCTGGGTTAGGGATTAAGTTGACTGAACCTATCATTGTACATAACTGCAGAACATATGATCATGTCTTTCCATACAGAAGTGTAATTTTGTACCGGTTAAGTCCATTGGTATCATTTCGATAAGCTGTTAAATTTCATTCTCTTCCAGCTATGTCTACTGGATTTTCTCTACTTCAAATGTTCATCGTGTCTCTATTATTTCTATACAATCCTAGAACTGGTTCATGGGTGGAGGGAGGGTGATCCAGTGGGGGCAGTGGAAATTTTTCCTTTTCTCCATTTTCATAGTACATTTGAAAACTAACAGACAACCTGGCAAGACAATAAGCAATCACACAAAAATTGGCTGTGGTCCTAGAATATTTCCTTTTCAATGTAGCAATAACTGAAAATTGGCATGTATATTGCATATATTGTCTTTTTCAACACTTTTCTTTAGTAGTATAAAACTCATTACACAGATATACTAATCCTACCATATGGAAAATTGGAAATACATTCTAGTTACACTTAACCAAGAATTCTCTCGCCAGAAATTGGTAAAAGGATTAATCGTCTTTATCCAATATCAATCTCGTAATGAAAGACATTACGCCCTTGTTTGATGGGGAAATCATATTTTTAGTAGATTTTGATAAAAGTTGATGAAATATGTGCTTCAATAGTGGTGGGTCCCATGATATTGATGTTAAAACTAATTATTGATTTTGATTTAGATTAAAATTTAGATTTTAATACGGATCAAACAGGGGCCAAAGGCTTGTTNTTTTTTTTTTTTTTTTTTTAAATGTAATTAAATTTTGCCCGTCGCTCGATTAATTTCTGGCTTCGCCCCTGACTGGGTTGGTTATAGTAAAAATCAATGACTAGGGAATTAAACAAATAGGCTGATTAAACATGCACATCACTTCAATACCACAAAATGAGTATAACAAAAATAGGAAATTATTTTGATTGTGGATAAACAGAAAAATATGTCTGTACCATAGTAAGGGCAAGTGCAAAAATTGCACCTACAAAAGCCAAGACAGTCCAAGGACTGCTGAAATGGTTGTGCGTCCATTCAGATATCCAAACTCGGCATTTATTCCTCCAATGCTTTTCAATCTGGTTCTTAACCTCTTCATATGCAAGAGGATCAGGTACCAAATCATCAGCTATCTCGTTAAAGAGTGTCGCCAAGTGTTCGTCACTGCCTAGATTGTTGACAAGAATTCTCTTCTTTCGGAGCTCTTTAACATCATTGGCATGATCAATGAGTGAATCCATTAGCCAAATGTATGACGTAATGTGCGAATCAGAAGGGCCATTAGGACTCATTTCATAAGCCACCAAGTTTAATAGCAAAGGTTTTGTTGAATCATCAACCACCAAAGGAGGAAGCGTCATAGTTCCATAAACAAGGTGATCTCTGAACTCTACGTCAGTAACATGATGAGTTTTACTTGCTTTGAAATAAATTCCTGCTGCTTCGAGCTCTGTTACTGAACGATAGGAATGCCATAATTTTTGTTTTCCCTTTGTTCGATGGCGGAATTTATTAACAAGTTTCTTGACCGCATTACATGTGTCTTTAGGAGTAGTTGGCCGAGTGTCTTTAGGAGGAGGCGGCCGGCTTTCATGTAATTGTAGTTCTGATTTTCCCTTTTTTTCATGAGGGCGGAATTTATTAACAAATTTCTTGACCGCATTACATGTGTCTTTAGGAGTAGATGGCCGAGTGTCTTTAGGAGTAGGCCGCCCAGTGAGGTGTCTCCACATTAGGTCTACAAGGTGAGGGCTTTCATCTAATTTATTAACAAATTTCTTGACCTCATTAGTGCATGAAGTTTCTTCAGGTGGCATTATTCTTGCGGCAACGTCAAGGAAGTCCTGAATCAATTTTGTCCACAAATCCTGACGTTCGAACCTGAAATTCAACAAAACTTTCAGTACTAGTAAAGGAATTTGATTCTCTAGCAATTAGCAAGAACAAGTCCCTCCACACATATGCACTGATGTAACTCTTCATTGTGAGTGGTTGATCTTCTTCTTTTGGTTGGCTGTTTGTCTTAATCCACATAAACTGAAGCACAAAGCAGGCATCAAGAAACATCATTTTGGCGAACGATTTATCGTCATACTTTTTAGTTGAGCCTTCCTCGTAGAATTCACGGGCACTTTCAGCCACTTTCGCCACCTCTTCATATAACTGATTGATCGATACTTTATCACCACATGCACAGTGGAATTTATTTGCGAATGTAATTTTTAGCTTCTCCAATGCTTTGAGATCTTCGTTTTCATGATGATAAGGGCCTATTGAAACTATGAGAGGATCATAGCGTTTTTTGTTGGATTCAACCTTACGCAGCATTGATGGAACCTTTTCTATTCGCTGTTTATCCCTTGTGCCTTCAACACAGTTCTTTATATCGATTAACCACTCATCCCCTCTAATTTTGTCGCAAGCATGAGATTGCGTCTGCACACATTATTAGTTTGGAAATTTAGGTAAAGTGCAGTGTGTGTTGATTCAATAATTTGAATAAATATGATATAATACAATTGTACACGAAAATGGTACACGTTGTTTAATTTGATGATAGGATGGTGAAAGTCGAACAAAATAAAATTGATAGTCTTTCATTAGTAAAACATTGGTTTCCCATTGAAGTATAGATACCCCACTAAATTATACATCAAACTGATACCAAATATTTTACCATATC
This sequence comes from Fraxinus baroniana, assembly GCA_903798355.1. Taxonomy (NCBI): domain Eukaryota; kingdom Viridiplantae; phylum Streptophyta; class Magnoliopsida; order Lamiales; family Oleaceae; genus Fraxinus; species Fraxinus baroniana. The sequence goes on along the minus strand of CAIGRO010044706.1, from coordinate 5,640 downwards.
AAAACTAGGTCGCCCAATTCACTCAGAAGATGATGTGGCTCAGCCCTATATCTCTCTCTCTCTCTCTCTCCAACACTCCACCCTCATAATTTTTTTTTTTTTTTAAATTTTAGATTTTCATAGGGTTCGCTCAACTGTTGGGCCCCATGCACAAGAACCAACCTGGCCTATCGGTTCAGATGGTATAGCCAGTGACAGTCCCGTTCTATGCATACGCTGGTTCTTGTGGCGAGCTTTTTTTGGTCGAGCCAAGCAGCTTAGGGCTAGGTCATCCAATATGACATATTTGTATGTATTGAATATCCTTTAAACGTTTTAAGAATTGTCAATTATATACTCGAAACACTGGGTAGGGCATGGCAAGCTAAAGTTTCCACTTGGGGTGGGCTAAAATTTTTTGGGCCGACCTTTTTACTACGCTTTACTCGAAACTATCTATCGACTAAATTCATTAACCTACAAATGTATAAAATCTAATTCAAATGTATAAAATTCGAGTTTTGGTGGAGAATTGTTGCATATATGAGATTACAATGAAATTAGATTTAGAACTTGACGAGAGCCTCTTGAAAGAATAATTTAATTTATATCCAAGTCTCTTGAAAGAATTATTTATGATTACTTTTTTTATGTAACAACAATTATTTAATAAGCAATAATGATTAACATTAATTAGCTAGTAGTAAAATGTTGCTATACTAACAATCAGACATTATGAGAAGCAATATAATGTAAAAAAAAAAAAAAAAAAAAGTAACAAAATGTTGCTATATTAACAATCAGACATTAACAAAAATTTAAGAAAAATGTTACCATTCGAGCCCAAGGTAAGGCTTCCATTTTTATCTTGTCCACAGACTTGGGGAAATATAGTGTTGGAGTACCAAGAAAAATATGTTTTGTTATTGTATGACATATGAAACATAGTCTTGTATTTATACCTGTCAAAAGAAGGGAATCTCTTAGACAAACTTTATTTTGTAAATCACTCTAGAAAACTTCCTACTTAGTTTTGAGCAAATTATAAGCATAGAATAATTTTACATAGTAAAGACTATGCTTTTCAGAAAGAATTTTTTCTTTCCAGCAATATTGAGTTATAATTTTGCCTCTTCTTCTTTTGCTTGTCTTCTCCTCTTTTAGAGTATGAAATTGTATTCTCTTACGTACACTGTAAAGTTGAGCAAGATTACAAATTCGAGCAATTTTTAATTTGACCAGAATCGAACATACCATAAACTATCACGATATCTTACTCAAACTACATCTTGTGATGGCTGAATGGATTGAAGAAGAATTGGACTGAAAATGAAAAGCGTAATAGTGTAGGTGTGGCAATCGAGCTTCGGCTTGGATCCATAATACCATTTCGAAAAGAGAATGATGAAATGAATAGAATTCACGTTTATGTCGTGACATACGATGGATTTTGGCCATTTGAGTTCGTTTAGGACTCGAAAACTGCTTTTAAAGTTTTAGTTCTATTTTTGTCATTTAATTTATTTCAAATTCTTTGCAATTTTAGATTGTTTAAACTAGGTTTTCATGTAAACCCTTATAAATAAAATGTTAATTCATCGTCTTGATTATCTTACATTAATATTATTTTGTGAGTTTATTTTTTCTTTAATTTGGTGGATTCAAACATCGCGTTCTTAAGTTTTCGCTTGAGTTCCTTGTTTCGCGTTGCATCAGAGCTTAAGATACATTATTCTGGTAACTTGCTAGTAGATTTCATGAGAAATTGTAACACGGTCATACAACAAATGTCGGTCTCAGAGTTTGAATGAGCAAATAAGTTCCGTTACACATTGTCTAAAATGATGATTGACTTGATTTCTCGATGAGTAGTTCAACTTGATCATCAAAAAATATTAAGGTGTTTGCAAAAATCTCTTGTTAAAATTCATTTTAAAATCACTATTTGAAAATTAAATCATAAAATCTTGTGGTATATATAATTGATTACAATCATATTATAAACTTTTACATGTATCACATGTGAATCCTAGTGTTGTGTATAACACAAATAGAACAATTTTAAACAACTTTAACAAGTTTAGAATTGTACTATGATTTGTGCCCACTTGGTGCCTTTTTTGCAGCATCACAAGTTTGGAAATATTAACATGCTAAACGCGAGGAATCAAACACAATAGACACACCAAGCAAGGTGTGAAACTGAAAGTTATTATAATATCTTGATAGATTAGTGTTTTTTTTTTCCTTCTGTGGAGATTTAAATCATATTATATTTTAGTAAAAGTTGATAATATGCGTGGTTGAAAAGTTGTGATCTCGTTAAAATATGTAATTAAAATTAATTGTTTGCTTTGATTTAGCCACAAGTATAGGGTATCATAGATAAATAATAAAGTAGATCAAAAGGTCCGAATTATCATTTTCACGAGGACTGCATATTCCTCTTAATATTAACTCTAACTGAAATAGCAAAATGGTATGGTGATTGTGATTTCAAATTTAAATTCTATAAATAAATATAAAGCGTTAAACTAAATTGGAATTTCAATCGTTGAAGAACGCGGTGTTCTTCGTTAATCCACATGAGATAGACGATTTTACAAAATTGGAAGTTGTTGCAGAATAGCGCAATCCAAGAGAGCTTTGAAAACCGCAGTTGGGAGTTGGTACAGGAGCACGAAATTCAGAAGAGCTGTTGGAATTGCAGTTAGGAGGCCAGAAAGTACTAGTGGTAGTTGAGTCTGTCAGTCTGTAAGTTTTAAATCATTTATAGTGAATTGTTGACTGGCAAAGTGCTAAAAGTTTTTATCCAGTTGAGTTTTTTTGTGATCATTCTTGTATTATTTTATTGTTTTTATAACTGCGATATTTCAATATAGGAAAAATTGATTTTCTATGATTAATTATTTAGAGATAATTAATAGTAATTTGTTGCTAATTAATTTTTAAGTTTTTAAATTCTGCGTAATCACCTATTCACGCCCTTCTATGTGTAGATTGAGTCGAACTTCGTATTTTCAGAATGGACTCAAGAACTCCATAATAAATTTATGGATGCTGCCATTCAGCTTGGTGAAGTTTCTCACTGGATTTTTAAGAACTCCATAACAAAGTTACAGCTATGTCTACTGGATTTTCTCTACGTCAAATGTTCGTCATGTCTCTATTATTTCTATACAATCCTAGAACTGGTTCATGGGTGCCGGGTGGAGGGAGGTTGATCCAGTGGGGACATTGTGGAAATTTTTCCTTTTCTCCATTTTCATAGAACAGATTTTCATGATTATAGCAATAACCTGGTGTACATTTGAAAACTACCAGACAACCAGGCAAGACAATAAGCAGTCACACAAAAATTAGCTGTAGTCCTATAATATATCCTTTTCAATGTTGTAATAACTGAAAATTGGCATGTATATTGCATATATTGTCTTTTTTAACACTCATCTTTAGTATTATAAAACTCATTACACAGCTATAATAAGCCCCTATTTGGTACATATTAAAATTTTCATTTTCATTTTCATTCTTCTACTTATTTTCGACCACACATTTTTTAATAAAATAATATTTTCCATCACATCTATAATATTTTCCTTCTTTCTCAACCACACATTCTCCTTCAATCTATTATTCCAAAATATATGCTTCCAAAATAATGTGGCTCAAACACACCATAATTCTGCCATATGGAAATACATTCTAGTTATACTTAACCAAGAATTCTCCCTTGAAAGTGTTAAGAGGATTAATAATCTTTATCCAATATCAATCTTGTAATGAAAGACATTAAGCCCTTGTTTGGTGAGATTAAAATCATATTTTTAGCATATTTTGATAGAAGTTGAGATGTGTAGTTGAAAAATTGTAGGTCCCATAAAATATGTTCTTAAAACTAATTATTGATTTTGACTTGGAACCAAACATGGGCTAGGGCTTGTTCACTGTCAAAAGAAAGATCCTAATAGAATCGCTGAGCTACAAAAGATGTTTACAACCAGGAATTAAATTATTTGCCCATATCCACCAGTGTGAAGAACTTTTTACTATTAATAACTACTAATTTACAAGCTACTAGTTAGAAAATCTTGTTGTTGAAAGGAATTAAAGGCACTACTCTGTTGACATTCTTATCACCAAACATTTTCAAGATTGTTTCTTGGTAGAAAGCTTCTCTTACTATAGAAATGTAGGTCAACAGTTTGTTATCAGTAATTCCAAGTCATGGAAACCAATATTCTTGTAACTGAGTCTTGCTGTAAAACAATTCATACTTTTTGAGTAAGTTTTTCTTTACTTTAAAAAAAAAAAAAACAATCTGTTGAATAATTAGTCAAATGAAATTTTAGAAGTTTCCTTAGATTTTCTCTTTGTTTTGTACTGCTAAATAATGTCGAATATAAGATTGAAATGTTCCATTCTATATAGGTATACTCTTATATACTACTAGAATAATATTTTGGTTCCCTCATGTAAGAATTTAGGCTCCAATCGACACCAAAATCGAGCTCAGATAAACCTCCAAACGAACACCACAATGAATAACCAATCTCCAAAGCAACAACACCACCAATGGTTGCTTCCAAGGTGCCACAAAAGGAAGTGAGGTGAATGATATTTGGTAGCACACACTAGCCACTAAGGCTAAGAGAAAGAAGAAGGGAAGTTAGCACAAAGCTTGAGGAAGCACAAAGCAAGAGACCTCTCTTCTCTCTCAATTTTCTCAAACTCACAGCTCCAAGAATAATCAATTCACACTAGGGCTAAACACTAGAAACCGACCCACTTATATGTCAAGCATAGTGGATTTCTAGGTCAAACATAAGTGGCTCGATAAGTAACACTAAATGGGCTTCCACCCTAAAAGCCATCCAATTAATGGGCTGGGCCATGAGCAACACTAATAGAATTAGGCTACTTCAAATGACCCACTTAGGTTATCGGAGTGGTTCATTCATTGTGGTGTCAACATTTCACTTTAATTATCAGCCGAGGCCTATGAAGTCCAATCCAAAACTATCAAACCGGTTTAACATTATCGTTCGGATTTATTAGGTATCAAAAAACCCAACAAATCACCACCTTAATCCCAATAAATCTGCAAGTAGACAAAAAACACAGTTTACACTTGCACAATCAAGGTAACCAATAAAATTGGCATCACAGACCTTACCTCGTGTCTTCACCTGAAACACATAACATACCTGTTCCATATACTCACCAGGGCTAAGGTCAAGAACACCCAAGTAGAAACAAATAAGCACAGCAATCAATCAAGAGCTAATAAAACATGCGACGGAGATATCATACAGGATAACATAAAGATCTTATCACACACGTTCACACAGAATAACAGATTAACACCAAATCAATCAACATGTCAACACATACGCAACAAATGCATAAATGACCTCACGAAGATCTCATCACACGTATCATATCTCATTCTGTGTTGCTCACTCACCTCGTGAACACAAATCTCACATCATCGCCCACCATGCTCACTAGATTAACCACTCAAACAAACTCATGTCTAACTTGTAAGTCTCTATAGATCCTAAGTTCTCGGGATAATCTTTTATCAACACATCACTTCTCCAGCCTACGTGGATAATGGGACTCCACCTAATAGAAGTGATAGAAGTGCCGCACTCACAC
>CAIGRO010044688.1:0-21172 GCA_903798355.1 Fraxinus baroniana | reverse complement strand
GAGAATCTCTTTCATTTATTCCCTCTAGATAATCATATTGTACCTTAAGTTGGCTTTAATCTTGTTCACACGATTTTAAACGTCAACAATTTCTATAATCAATTAATGCCATTCTTGCGTCGACAAAACTCAATTAGTGCAATTTATCGGGCACTCAAAACACGTCAAATCTGAAGTTTTCAATAAAAATAATATAGCAAAATTAAATCAAATCTTTTTTTTTCTTTTTTCTTTTCCTTTTGCTGTCAATTTTTATTTTTATTTTTTCTTCATTTTAAAAAAATAAAAATCATTTTCGCCTGTGTGGACAAATACTGAAATTGTTAAACCATCTACTTAATATGTTAGACATGTAGGCATGTGCCCAAAGGCCAAGCAGTGAAGATAGGATGCCAGTTTTTTCATTACTTTTCAGAATTGATTTATCAAAAAGTAATGTAAATCAGTCTTCGAAAGCATAATTGTCTTCGTTTAGAGATATGGTTTCAAGAAGAATCACCTTGTGTACCACAAGTTTGACACTCTAAGATATGTCAAAATTTATGTTGTTGATTATTTAAAGTCAAATCGTCATCTCACAATGATATTAAATTTGATGTACATGTAACAAGATTGTCTTGAAAATTCCCTAGATCAAATTTAGAAAGCCTCGACAATTACATCTTCAGTTTTGGCTGCTTTGGTCCCAAGAAATTCAATAAATGTTGCGACCACACATCACAGCTAAATCATGTAAGTAAGCTCGTTACACAAAGCAATGATTGCTCGAAGATTAGGACGATATCGAGGAAGGTAACGAGAGCCCTTTATGGGCCGAACATACCGTGTTTTGTTTGGCGTGACTAGAATGAAAAAATGAGCTTGGCTAGATAGTTGCCAAGGCAAAGAGCTCGACTCTAGCAGCCTAGCTTGATCAAAACCTAATGTTTTGACCTAGCTATGGACATAATTGCACTAATAATTTCAGTTAGTGGATTAATGTAAGTTATGGCAGCATTTAATCCAATAGTAATGACAACATCAAAGTTCTTTAATTGACCTGCTTTATTTCTACTCGTTTAAAATTGTTGTACCGATCTGCTTTATTTCTACTCGTTTAAAATTGTTGTACAGAGCTGTCCGATTGTCTTGTCAATACATTTTTCACACATATGTACATCCCATGTTCTTAACAAACGAAAAGTGTCAAAGTAAACCATTTGATGTGCCGAATTTGTCAAAAAGAGTAATGCAATTTCACATTTACTTCACCAAAATCCAATCTTAGTTTGACACCTTTTTTGACTGAGATCTACCATTGACCATAGAATAATTATTTTTGTAGAAAATAAATCTTTAAATTACAAGGTATGCCCTTTTAGGAGTCTGTTTGTTACGGATTCTACAATTTTACAGTAAATCAATTCTCATTTTCAATCACACATTTTTCAATAAAATAATATTTTTCATCACATCAATAATATTTTCTTTTTTTTCAACCACACATTTCCTATCATATTCTAAATTAAAATTTTCATTTTCATTCTTCTATTCATTTTCAACCATATATTCTTCGATAAAATAATATTTTCTATCACATCAATAATTTTTTTTTTCAACCACACATTTCCTATCATATCACTATTCAAAATTAATTCTTCCTCCAAAAAATCTCTACCAAACAAGCTCTAGAATATATTTTGTACAATAAATTGGTATTCATTGTATAAAAATTAAACGACATACACACGCACGATCACATGGACTCTTAAACAAAAATTCAAAATACAATTTCATAAGAAACAAAATAAACAATCATTTTTCATAATTTAATCTTAAATTTTCCTTCACTAATCATTCGGCAAAGGCCACGACACGTTTTTGTCTCAATTAGCAAAAGAAACACATGTGAATAGTTTAATCTTGATAGATTCGTGCGCGATCAAAGGTATTTTTATGAAAAGAGTTTTGTTAAAATGTGCTCGAGAGTTTAGATCATTTACTCGCCTGAAGGGTGCAGTCGATTATCCATCACATTTTCAAACAATTTTGATCATTTTTCATTTAAATTTTAAATCTTCAAATATTAACAGGATTTGCACATCAATCAAATCAAAAATCGCACATCGAATCTATTGTGATTTTTAATACCATATATTTAGGTCAACAAATGTAAGCTTCCCATTATTAAAGTCTTTCGGAATGTTTTTCCAATTTATTTAGTCGTTGTTTAGTGGTCATATTTTGAAAAAAATATTTATATAGTCAATTTTCGGAAAATTTATAATTGAAAAATTGAAAAATACTTTTAAATTTATGTATAAAATATTTTATTTTGTAAAACTGAAAGTTCTGAAATTAAGCCTAAAGCTCTAATCATAATGACGCAAAGGCCGAATAAGTACCACACGAGATGCATACGTTACAAATCGTATAGCCTTGGGGCCCACGGCGGCATAAGGCGTGTTGCTCTAGGTGGGTCCCGTTCTGATAGGTAGGGGGCGGTGCAAAGGGCCGTTAGAATTGATTGCGATGACTGCACTTATTTGTGTGGCCCATTACAAATATGGGCCCAGAGTGTTTGGGCTTAAGGCCCAATTTGTCTGTGATAGTGTAGTGAGTTGGAGATGTATCATTATCAGTGTCTGCAAAGGGCAGACAATATGATGCACATTATGGAAAAAGAAATTGTATAGTACTAGGATAGGGAATTGCGAAGGGTTTGTGGTGAGGCTGCAAAAGTATAAAATATAAATCTTTCGTAATGATCCATAGCTGATTTTCAGACATTTTGCAGAGGAAAGTGCCTCTCATCAGATATAGGAGGGTGGCAAAATTGATCGTTCGATTCATCGTGATTATTATTTACCATTTTAGTTTTTGATCCTGGGATTCACCCACCTCGGAATATTCGAAGTATGTGGGGGGTCCACTTATCATATCTTTTGATGTCGTTAAATCGTCGAGTCGATTTTTATCCGATTTGATAGGGACAAAGTGCTAAATTCTTTCACGAAGCGAAATGTGAAAAAACCTTCTTCAACTTGGTAAAATGGATAGGCAAATTAGTGCCTTGACTTCTTGCCGGCGATAATCTCACATGATCAAATACCATGTTTGTGGTCGTGATTTACAATTTAAGGACACACAAAGCTATTGGGGATCTGGGAATTAAGATTGAATTGCCGGTGAGCTTGTCTTGGAATTAGGGTTTCACTTGAGGGTTGAACAAGTTCTATTACCACGAATATTGAAATTAGGGTGAAATACGACAAAATTAAAAGGTGTCAAGTTCAAAAAAATTGCTAAATTTGAAATTCAAAATTCTTGTTGTTTGCAATATCAAATGTTTTTGTGAAATTAATTTATAGTTTATGAAGTAGATGTGTAAAATTGTAATATGAGTCCCTAATCTTTTCAAAAAGTACCAATGGATTCCAAACCTTTAATTTTTAACAATGCAGTCCCTGCCTTTACATAAATATGCAGTGAGGGGATCCATGGATGGAAATCATCCCAAAATCCATTAGTCAACGGCTGACTTTCATTTTACCAATTTTAAGAAGAGTAAAAATCTCTTTCCACATTTTTACACTTGAAAGCAACTTAAAAAAAAAAATAAAAAAAAATTGTGTCAGTAATAATCAATGGTATAAGCAGACAAACATTATTACCTAAAAAATACAAAGAGGTAGGAAAAGCGCTCTACATGAACCTAATTGTCCATCCCATTTGTTATCTTCTAACTGCTTACTGGGTCGTTCATCACGGTTTTAGGCTTTTCTTTGAGCTCCCACCTCCTTATTTGCTGCTTTCTCTTCCCAATCATTTTAATAGAAGTAAGTAACAAACGGTAATAGTCAACTATCATCCAAAATGTGGTCCCCTAAAAATTTCGCACTCGGTTTGCGGATAACTTGATATTTTATGCTAGAGGAGACAGAATTTCAGTGCGCATCTTGATGGATTGTCTATCTCAATTTGGGGATATTTCGGGACTAAAGATGAATACTGTCAAATCTAACCTATATACAATCGGAATTCATGGGCAAGAGTTGGAGGACATCCAAGAGTTAACGAATATACAAAGAGGTTTAATGCCATTTCGTTACTTGGGGATTCCACTTGTAGCAGGAAAACTCAAAAGTCGGCTCTTATGATCCATTTATAAACAAAATTTCAGCATATATTTGTTCATGGACAAGCTCATCATTGTCATATGTGGGCAGAGCCGAACTTGAGAGATACGTGCTTCCTGGTGTTAAATGTTTTTGGATGTCTATCTTTTCGGTCCCAGCTACAATTACTTCGAGAATTAATACACTTTGCCGAAACTTTCCTCGAGGATCTAAAAAGTCATTGGTCACTATAAGTGCATTTTTTACTCACTTAATATGTCACAAAACATGGATTATTGTGGAAAGTAAATGTTAATATGGTTTAATTATGTATAATTTGTGTTTTGTAGGCTAAAAACAATGAACGTGGTGAAAATCTCAAAAAAAAAAAAAAAGAAGCTAAAATGAAACAAAATCAAAGTTTGAGAACTCAAGTGCAAATATTGAAAAGTTATGTCGATCTCACGATGAAAATTTGAGAGTGTTAGGCATAAATTGGATGAGGAAAGAAGCCAAATGGATGAAATAAAGTCGAAGTACTATCACATATCAACTTCTAACCTAAGTTGTGCTTCAAGTTTTCAGTCTTAGTTTGAGACCCATTTTTTGCATAGAAAACGTTCGAATTTAAAACTTATATTTTTAAAATATTTGTAGCCCTTTGAGTTATATTTTCAATACATTTTGAATGGCCTCAATCAGATATCAGGAGAGAAAGATACAATCAAAATATTGAAAATTGTCCGACGAAAAAAATTTATAACCATGCGGCGCTTAGTTTAAAATCCATGCGACCGCATAGAAGGCTTAAGAGCATTTCAAGAGAAAATTTATTGTTCTGTGCAACTGTATTCAACATAACTATACAGTCGCATAGTGTTTTTCTGGGCGCGAATTTCTAATTTCCTTAATGGAAATCAATCTCTGGACAACTATATAAACTACAAAGCCGTCCAAAAACTCGGAGGAGACCTAGAGGGCNCTGTATTCAACATAACTATACAGTCGCATAGTGTTTTTCTGGGCGCGAATTTCTAATTTCCTTAATGGAAATCAATCTCTGGACAACTATATAAACTACAAAGCCGTCCAAAAACTCGGAGGAGACCTAGAGGGCAAGATTTTCAAGATTGGGGAGCATAGAACGAGGCAAAAAACGCAGCATTCATCCCCAAGGTGTGAAGATCCAAATCCATAATTAATTGGGTGATATCATTTCTTGATTCTTTTTATGTTTTCTTCTTTCTACTATACTAGGTTAGGTTAATCGGTGCTAGGTGAACGATGAACCTTGTTTTGATCTTTAGTTTTATATATTTGACGCAAAAACATGTTTTTGAATTATAGAATTATAGAATGATTTATATGAATTAATTGTCTCTATGATTATAGTGCACGATAATTATGTAAGTTTGGCGATTTGTTTCATGCATTCGAGAGAAGTGAAATAAATTCGATATATATAAATCATCATAAAGTCCGATAGATGATAGAACTTAGGGGTAAACAAAATGTTCAGACCAAACCAAATCAAACCAAGTGGTTCGATTCGATTCTATCAAAAAAAATTAATGGTTTTTATTCTTTGAACCGAGAACCATTTGATTTTGGTTCTGGTTCAATTATAGTTCAAGAATCAGAATCAGAACCAAACTTAATAATTAATTTTATATTTATATATATTAATTAGTAGAGACTCTAATTTTACATTCATTGGAGATAACCCATTAATTGAATACAGTTCGTTAATTGATTTTTGGTCATTAGAGACAGACAACTCATTAGTTGCTTACACTCTAATTTTGTATTCAATTGAATCATTTTTCTCTCTCATTTTCAATTTACACAACATTGCGGCTTGCTGGTACTATATTTCATCAAGTTAGTGAAGTGTCATTTAAGATCGAAAAATTATAGAATGATTTATATGAATTAATTGTCTCCATGATTATAGTGCACGATAATTATGTAAGTTTGGTGATTTGTTTCATGCATTCGAGAGAAGTGAAATAAATTCGATATATATAAATCATCATAAAGTCCGATAGATGATAGAACTTAGGGATAAACAAAATGTTCAGACCAAACCAAATCAAACCAAGTGGTTCGATTCGATTCTATCAAAAAAATTAATGGTTTTTATTCTTTGAACCGAGAACCATTTGATTTTGGTTCTGGTTCAATTATAGTTCAAGAATCAGAACCAGAACCAAACTTAATAATTAATTTTATATTTATATATATTAATTAGTAGAGACTCTAATTTTACATTCATTGGAGATAACTCATTAATTGAATACAGTTTGTTAATTGATTTTTGGTCATTAGAGATAGACAGCTCATTAGTTGCTTACACTCTAATTTTGTATTCAATTGAATCATTTTTCCCTCTCATTTTCAATTTACACAACATTGCGGCTTGCTGGTACTATATTTCATCAAGTTAGTGGAGTGTCATTTAAGATCGAAAAATGAAATTGGTCAGTTACTTAAAAAGTGTTTAAACTATTTTTTTACCTTGATTGTTTAATGAGTTATTTGTGTTCTTCACAAATAGAGGAAAGTCTAATAAACATTCATGAAGTATTAAAACGGTTAATGTTGTCTATAAAAGTCGACTGTAAATTTTTTGATAATTCATTTTTTATTGTAGGTGTGTGCCTTCAAAACTGTTACAATTTATTTAGTGAATCATTGTTATTACTTATTAAACAATTGTTTGTATGAAAACGAAAACTAATGTATATTCAAATTATGAATATGTTTTATTTGTTAGTTATGATTTTTTTTTTATCTCGATGATTGAAATTTGAATTTCATAAATATTTGATGTTTATTTTTTTTATAACTTATATAACGCAAATATGAAAATTTAAGAAATGAAACTAGAACCAAACCAAACCAAACCAAAATCGAAAGGTTTGGTTCAGTTCCATATCTTTAAAAAAATCATTTGATTACATTATCAGAAAGACCATTGGTTCATGGTTTGGTTCGGTTCTTTTGGAACCAGAATCAAATATAGTCATCGTAAGGTCCGATAGGGGATAGAGATATACCTCTATGCTTTGCGTAAATCTTTAAGTGATCACAATAATACATGCATTTTTGTGAATTACATTCGTTATAGAGATATAGTCGGGTCGTATGCGAGGGTAGATCCAACATTACTCGAGAGATATTTTTGAATAGGATATAAACATTGATTCGTCATAATTGGATTCGTGTTGTCAAATTATAAAACTAGAGTTAGAAATAATTATTACTTGGGGATTTGGGATCTTAGTGCGTCCTTCATTTATAAATTACATAAAATTTGTATTCAACCATCAATTCCATTTAGTTTAATAATTCACACTTGCATCATAGTTGATTTAATTCTAGTTTTGGTTAAGATCGTAGTAAATAGAAATCAAATTAAATAAATCTTTGTGGGAACGATACTCGGATTCAAAAAGCTCACTTTATTACTTGTCAACGATCCGTACACTTGCTGGAGTTCACATTTGAAATATATTTCCGCGTGAAAGGTAGCGTGGACAAATGTTTGCCTTCCGAAAAGTGAAGGAGACCTTGGATTTAGAGACAGATCAAATGCTGGAATTTTGCCTTGCTTGCAAAATCACTTCGGAACATCCATAGCAAGAAGGATTCACTTTGGGTTCCCTGGAACAATCATGTTCACTTGCAAGGGACAACAATCTGGGACTTTTCATCAAGAAAATGTGATTCCCCGTTGCTTAGAAAATTGCTGAAAATCAGGGACAGAATTGGCCAGCATGAAGGAACTGCTCAAGCTGCTTTGGACAAATTATCGAAGTGGTTTGTTGGAGGTAACTTGAGCAGCTTACATTGCATATGATTTCTTCAGAGTGACAGGGAACAAGAAGGCATGGGTTGGGGATGTTTGGAGTCCCTGCATTGCTCCTAGACATTCATTCATCTTATGGTCAAGTGTCCAATCAAAGCTTTTAACCAAAGACAAACTATTGCACCTTAATATCAACAGAAATTGTGCATTCTGTGGATCACATGAGGAATCCGGCCAGCACTTATTCTTCCAATGTTCATTTAGTTCATCCATTTGGAGTCACGTTAGAGCATGGCTGGGGATTACACGCTCAATGACAACTATTGACAGCGCATTAAAAAAGAATAAAAAGGAGGCACTCGGGACATCTTAGCATAGCAAAGCAAAGCAAAAATGATTGCTCTTGCGTATACCGTCTACCAAATATAGACAGCTAGTAATAGAAAAATCTTTGAGGATCTACGGCTGCATATGGATAGCATTATTCGAAGGATTAAAACACACGTGTACAAGATAATGTTTACATTACCGATTATGTTTTGATTTAGGGCCTATCTGTTACTGATTTTTTTGGTCCAAAATCTTGATTTTTTTGACCGTTAAAAAGCAACCCGGGGCCCACCAATGTGAGGAAGAAGTTAAAAAGGGCTGCTGACAACGTATAGATAATTAAAATCAAGCAAAAATTGCTCACAAACAAACACTTAGTTTGAAACTTTAGCGATTGATCTTGTAATCGTTGTTACATTTTTTGATATTTGTTGCTCGAGTATACTCGAAATAGTTGTACTCATCTTATGATCAGTATATATTCGATAAAAAGAAAAGGGTAATAGTTTTTACTCACTCTCATGACATAGCAATAACTATTATTGCTTATTTTGAAGATTTCTGCATTTGCATTAAACACGATCAATTTATGTTTTTTAATTCTAGAAATGAATGACTCATTTAAGCATTTCTTCGAGTCGAAGACAAAGTTAAAAGTCTATATTTCTCAAAAGAGCTTTCTTTTGGAAGTATGATTTTGTTTATGCGCCCTTCCTACATTACAAGGGAAATTGCTCCGCATTCGAGTCACACAAGAAATAAAGAAGATTTTAAATAGTTGAAAATATTTCGAATATTTCGAGTCGGAGCACTTTTTAAAAAATTATTCTGATATGTTGAAAAATATTATTTTAATTTTAAAAATAATTTTTAACTTCTAAAAATTCCTATCAAACGAGTCAAAATACCGTGTCTCTTTACTTACACATCGTTACCTCAGAGTCCTCAACCTAAAAGCTTGTAAGACTCCCAACTCATAGGTAGGAACATAACATTTGCAGCATATGCCTTCGACCAGGCTCTGTCCAAATTGTCATTTTCCAATTTGCCAAAAGAAGTGAGGTAATATTCCAAGGAAAAAAAAAACAATTAGAAGGTTCTTAATGTGTTATAATTATTTTGATTAATAAGAAAATTAATATTTAAATAAATTATAAAAATCTTATATGTTCATAGTTCAAACAATAAGGGGTCTTGATTTGATTTTAATTTAATTAACTCAATGGAACAAATAGATTTTAACAATTTTTTATGCATAAAGAGAGATTTAAAAAAAGAAAATAAAAAAATTCAGGCTAGTTCTGGATTCTGACCGTTGACTAGAACTTTTCACTGTCGGAAGAGTTGATACGTCCGCCACCGCACGCCACCGCTTCATCAGGATCCTCCGCAATCACCCTTTAAACCCTTGACAAAATCAGCAGAAATTTCCATAAAAAAGTTACAGGAGAAAAAGGGAAAATGAAACCGGAAACGCTGACGCTAGTGCTGGTAAATCTAGCGGGGATAATGGAAAGAGCAGATGAATCATTGTTACCCGGAGTATACAAAGAGAGGTTGGGGAAGCGCTTCACACCAACCCGGCTGGGCTTGGGTCATTGACCCTGTTCAGGTCAATAGTCCAGTGTATTTGTTACCCTCTGGCGACTTACTTGGCCGTTCGGCACAACCGGGCACATGTAATTGCCTATGGGGCTTTCCTTTGGGCCGCAGCCACCTTCCTTGTTGCCTTTTCCTCCCCCTTCTTCCAGGTGGGTGTTATTTTACTTTGTTTCGATCAATTTCTTCATTTTGAGTACATGTTGGTCATGTTCTGGGATTTTGATTTGAATAATTTTAGAATTCTTCTATAATTCTTGACCAAATTGATAGCATGTATTTGATTGAAAGAATACAAGAAATAATTTATCTTCCCATTGTTAGATTTCCTTTAGTTATTCATTTTTAATAACTGAGTATGTCTTTTTATCTTTTTGTTGTTGAAATTGGAAGTGAAAGAAAGTTCCTTGGAATTATAATGGTTTTTGAATTCCAGTTTCTAAATTGAAAGTTCCATTTATATGTAGTTGATACATAATATTGTTTTGTGCTTAAATCATTAAGAAAATTTCAAGCCATTAAGAATTCTTACTGATTCATGCTAACTTGAAGGCATTACGGTATAGTTCCAATGTGCGTCTTCATTATAACGCGTTTTGTTTCTAAGATCATGTACTTAGATATAGCTAGGATGAAACCTTGAAATTCTTGGTGCGTATGGCGAAGTGCTCATCACCTCAGCTATTACCATGATCTCGCTGGAGTAAGTGGCATCATTTAGTTGCAGAATTGATAAAATAATCAACCCTGAAACAAGGATAAAAAATGATTGAGCTCTTATTGCATTAGTACTACTATTATTGTGTACCTATCTTGGTGAATTGAAGTCAACTTGTGAGCCATTGTCTAAACGGGATTCATATTTCTGTTAATTAAAATAATATTTCAAAATTTTTATTTCATAATCCTTAGTGAATAATACACGACTCCAAATTTGTTGAAAACAAGGCTTAGGTTGTCATTGTAATCCTTAATAAAAGTTATCGTTCTCTTAGAGCATGCACACTTTAATGTGTATGGCATATTGAATTCAGGCTCTCAGTCCGTACGAGCCAGTGAACTTGTAAGGCACAATTTCTTGGCTTTTAAATGAACATAGCAAAATACTACTTTTGAGTTTTCGTTGTGGCCTTTCGCGTGATTATTGGTTATTAGATATTAGGTACAGACTTCTAAATTATATTTAAGAATGGTGTTTCTTTGAGATGAATTTCATGAGTGTCAGCAAAATGTCAATTGGCAGCAGTAGCCATCATATTATAATGTTCATAAGAAGCACAATGTGCAGTTAAATATTCATAAGAATTGAAAAAGATAAAAATCATTTTATAATGGGATGATGAGAAACTGCTGAAGTAGGAAATTTTCTTAGAAAAGAAATTATAGGAGGATATCCTAGAATACCATGAGCTTTGTCCGAAAATGGGAATATGAATGGACAGTAGTCTCCCATTTGGGTGCAGACTGTAGAAGGTGGCGTGTTACTCTGGCAATTGTTGATATATATTACAGAGAAGATGACATCTTAGCACATAAGATTGTATACTGGGATCAGCATGAAACAGTACGTATTTATAGATTTTTTTTTTCAAGTGCTTCGTACATTGGCTACCAGGACAGTGAAGATAGCCACAATATTTGAAAGTTCAAGCATGCAACATTCTATTCTTAGATGAATTGATCCTTTTACAGTCACCAGATGGCAAATACATGTTTTTATAGTCTACTCATCAGTCCTCTCCAATTTGATATGCAGAAATTTAGCCTCCTTGCATAATATGAGGACATGATTTCAGATCTACATAGTTGAGCCCTAGGTAAGGATCTAACACTTATCAAATCAATGTAAATGACTGTAATCCATGTCAAAGAACTTAGGAGAAATCCGTGTGTGTTGGCTGGGGGGTTGCACTTACATGTGTGCGCGCAGATGTTGCAGTTTAAGTTATATAGTAATAGCAGTTTGGTAGTTCTAGAATTCTCCTTTCAACTTGTCAGATGGCATTGTAAGTTTTTCTATATTTGTTTCCCAGGTGGCCGTATCAAGAGCTTTGAATGGGATTGGCCTCGCGATTGTTACACCTGCCATCCAGTCCCTTGTGGCTGACTCAACTGATGACAGCAGCCGAGGTATGGCTTTTGGATGGCTACAGCTTACCAGTAACCTTGGTTCAATTGTTGGCGGATTATTTTCATTATTGATAGCCCCAATTACTTTTATGGGAATCTCTGGCTGGAGAATTTCTTTTCATTTTGTTGGTATACTAAGTGTGGTTGTGGGAATTTTAGTTCGCATCTTTGCTAACGACCCACACTTTCCAGAAGGTGGTGTAAGAACTAGCAATGAATTTCATCACAGATCCTTGTTAGAAGAAGTTAAGGTTCTTGTCCATGAAGCAAAATCAGTAATAAATATTCGATCCTTTCAAATTATTGTAGCTCAAGGTGTCACCGGTTCGTTTCCATGGTCAGCTTTATCGTTTTCACCAATGTGGTTGGAGTTAACTGGCTTCTCCCACGCGAAAACTGCCATTCTCATAGGTATATTCGTAGTTGCTAACTCTGTTGGGGGTTTGTTTGGTGGTAGGATGGGTGATATCCTATCCAAACGCCTCCCAAATTCTGGCCGGATAATTTTATCCCAGATAAGCTCGGCATCTGCTATTCCTCTCGCAGCGATTCTTTTCCTGTTCTTGCCAACTGATCCATCTACGATGTTCGTGCATGGTTTCATCCTGTTAATTGCAGGTTTTTTCATATCTTGGAATGCTGCAGCGACTAACAAGTAAAACCTTCTAACAACACTTCATCTCTTCCCTCTGTCTTTTTTTAATCATGCCTCGCCACCTTTCCAAGTATTCATCAGATTCAGCATAGCAATTTTACAAGGACAAGCCACAAACTAGTAGAAGAATCATTGTTTTGAAGGGAGAACTATAACTTAAAGAAACCGTCCGTTTAATTGAATATATTCTAATAATAATAATAATGCTGTGTTTAAACTTTCGGAAGGTTTTGACTGAATTGCTTTAATAATATGCTGTAGACAGTCCAATTTTTGCAGAGATAGTCCCAGAGAAATCACGAACGAGTATCTATGCGTTGGACCTATCATTTGAATCCGTGTTGTCATCATTTGCTCCCCCAATTGTTGGACTACTGGCTATGTATGTTTATGGCTATAAGCCAGTCCCAGAAGGTTCTGAAGATATTGCGCCAGACAGAGGGAATGCAACATCTTTGGCTAAGGCTCTTTTCATTGCAGTCTCAATCCCAATGGCTCTATGTTGTATTATCTACTCTTTCCTCTATATCACCTATCCAAGAGACAGGGAGAGGGCTCAAATGAAAGCTCTGATAGAATCAGAAATGCAACTCGTAGAGTTGGACTCTCCACGTCCCAGAAGAGACCGCTTTCAAGTTCGATCCTCTGGAACAAAAAGTCTTGATGACAGAGTTGCTATTGACATGCACTATGATAACGATGGACTTGATTTTTATGATGACGATGATGAGAAGATGTTGGTAGCCAGCGGCTAAAGTTTTCTAATGCAGGGGAAAACGGAATAGTTCTTTTGGGTTAACAGGTGTGTTTTTCTATCTTTACATAGATGCCTGCCCAAACTGAACATCTATCTTACCCTTCGTGATTTGATCTGATTTGTTTTAATATACCCGACTACCATACTCTGTAGAAATCTAACCTTGTGAAAGTAGATGTAGATTTCTCATTTTTCATTTTGTAAAATGCTAATTTGAAAATAGTACATAATGGTACATCCTTTCTGTTTTTCGTATGTTTCATTACACAATATTAACTGAACTGATGCGTCATCAATCTAAGCAATTCCATACAAGGTCCTAACAATTGAATTACACCAAGAAACACAAAGGGAACAGGCTACTAATCATTTGGGTTTTGCAGCCGAGATCATCACGAAGCCTCTGTTCCTGGTGCATGTAAAATTGACAAGCCCACAAGACGTGCAAAGATCTTCAAGTTCTTTCTCAGATAAAAATACATGGCTACCTGAGAGTAGCGCGAAGTTCTGCAGATAAAATGAAAATTCCAGAATAAGTTGCTCTGAGCGTAAGAACTAAAATTGGGATCTAGTAAACACTATTTAGTAGGTGTCAGAGTGTTGCTACCTTTTCCAGATCACCTATTCTACCATGTTAATATAGCACGGGATGCACAAATTTGTAGAATAGTTGAGGATAGATATGGATAAGGATTGTTTAATTTCTGATTCTCCCACTTTAATCATTTTTGTACATAACGTTTCTCCTTCGCAATGGAAAAAACTGTTTCGAATGTTAAGATGGTTACCTGACGTAGAAGTCTGCGATTGGGAACATATGAAAAGGGGCCATCAACTATGTATGTTGTAGCAACAAAGATCCCTCCCGGTTTTAATACACGACTTATTTCTGCCACCTGTTATAAAGTGAAAGAAAAGTTGAATCAGATCCAAAGATGACAAAGATCGAATGGTTATTCCTGTCAACATTCCGTACAATTAAAAATGTCAATTAAGACACACTGAAGCAAATGAGTTAAGATATGTGTATAGAAACTTCCTTCACAGAAGTTTTACATATCCTCACAGTCCCATGGTAATAAAAAATTGCCAAAAAAATCCCACCCATCCCCCTTGTTGTGAGGTATCGGTGGGGTTTTGTGAACCCCCACCCTGTACCCCAAGCAGAACTCGAAGCAAATTCACTGAAGTTCCAAGCTCTGACACAACAATGCTAGCCCCCTTGCCATCTCATCACCTTCCTAACTTCCTCCTTATTGTTACAAACAAAATGGAAATGGCGAAATGAAATTTAAGTGCATACAATTATGGTATATTTCAGAACATAACTTCAAAAAAAGAAAGGGGGTTTGTGAACAGATTTCCGCCACTGAAGTGACTAACTAATTTTGATTATATTTCGGTTTCAATTGAAACATTTGAACCTCAATATATGATCACTAAAGAATTACAATATGCCAGTCAGCCAGTGAACTCACAAAACAGAATAATATCAGGAGTAGCCTGAGCAAGTAGATGTTCAGGTATGCTTACAGCTGCCGATGGTGAAGGCCAACAGTGTAAAGCCGCACCAGCATGCACAGCATCCACAGTACTTGAAGCAAGGGGAAGCCTGGAGATATCAGCCCTAACCAGTATTATGTTCCTGGAAGAAGATAGATTACATATATAAGAAATGGCCAGAGTAAGCTAGAAACAATCACCAAGATTAAGGTAAGGAGACATGCTCTTCTGGAAAGTTATCATCTTGCTTTATGAATTCATAACATTGCTGCAACATAGTCTCTGAAAAGTCCAAAGCAACAACAAGGGAAAATAATCCGCTCTTGGCAAAAAGTCTTGAAAATAATCCACTTCCACAACTGGCATCAATAATATTTCCACCTAATACTGGCTTGAGGTAATCTTTGGTCAATTCAAACTGCAATCAATGACATAGAAATATGATTAGTTTATTTTTAGTCTTGAGATATAAAATTTACTACTCTGCGTTGATTCATATCGGTTGTTTTATTTATTTATTTTTTAATTGTTGAAAACAATTTACAGCCATTGTATCATTCTTGTAGACTGCAAATTATCAGCAACTGCATCAGACATCTATGCCGAAGGGAAGCATTTTTTTAGGCAAAATTAATTATGGTAGTAGGAAATTGGTGATTACCTCTTTCTCTGGGCCTGGAAAACCACCCCACACAGAAAAACTTTGTCGCCAACCCCTCTCATAGAGAAATGATACCAAAGGAAACCTGTTCCCGACAAACAACTAGCATTCATAATAAGTAGGGACTAACCAAATTCATTCTGTAGTTTGAAAATTTTCACATTATTGATAAATTAGGATAACTGTGTCAGTCATTTAGCGTGCATTTGTCACTAACAATAATCATGCTAATATTTCGGCTTTGAAGCTATCAAAACATAGAGCTGCATCTAAAACTTTGGGTTCTGTAAACAACTTTTTCAATCCTAGGTGAAGTACTGATTATCTCACAATTAAATATTACAGATTCACTTTATAGTGACGCAAAAACAAATATATCAGTAATGGAAACAGTTCAAAAATGTCATTTATGATGAACACAGCATCCACCTTATTTTCGGTACTGTTGACTAGTGTCTCTTAAAAATTCTAGTGAGAAAAGATCATCATGATTATTGAAGTTCAAATTAATTCCAATTTGAAAATATCAATGTCGATGTAATCTTTCAGAAGTGTCAACTACTTCCTGTCAACCATTGTTCTAGAGTATTACTTTAGTTTACATTGCACTGGATAGTGGATAACAATATTTTATGAGCTAGAATGAATGAAGCTTTGAATGCCTATCAGAGCCATGCATTTATTCTCAATGGATTAGATGAACACCCCAAAGATGATAACTGTTATTTACTTGTGTATTCATCTAGACGTTTTAAGAATTTACACCTACAAATTTGAAATGCAGGAGTTGAAGAAAGAAGAAAGCAATTAGAAGATTATCAGAACTTCAGAGGATATTAATCAAAATCAAGTCAGGGAAACCGTCAAAGTAAACAGAAGAATATCTATCCGCTGAACCTAGAAATATATAGAATAAGAGGTTTCTTCAGAACTTTTTGAGGAATGAGAAAGATAGAAACCTTAGTAAATGAAATTTTAATGACAAGTCAATGTTATAAATGCAAACAGAATTACCTGAAAAGCTCAGTAGATGCTGCCTTAGGTTCACCATACACCTTTCCACCACCGGTTATTGTCAGGTCGAGATGTGTCTCGTTACCAGAGTATGTCTTTCTGCAGGTACTGCATTGCAAACTAGACTGAGCTGCAGATTCCCTGTGAAATTAACAAACGAAAATCAAAGAATGGAATCCAACTTTCCAGTAAGAGTATAACTGGCATAAATGGGAAATAATTATTATGACTATATATAATGGGAGACAGAAAATATTCTGAGGTGAAGATATTGACTTACAAAGATAAGCTGGGATTACCATTCCAAATTACTGGTTCATAGCAAATAGGACAAGCTAAAATGTTCTTGCGGATGTTCAGGTTTGTCTTGTCCATAACAGGATCCTAATATCCACAGCATAAATCCACTATGAAACATTATTATTTTGAGATATATACACAATTGCATCTTACAATTGAAGTAAATGAGCACGTGTTAAATCATTCCATCAAGCAAATGTAACAGAGAGAAGTCATTACCCTTTTACAGTAAACGAATCAAAATTAACAAATTCGTATCCTTCCATCAACTGTGTGCATGAGCATATACATTGTCCCTCATATATGGAGCTTTTTGATATAGTAAAAAATAAGACAAATTTCTCCTCTCTCCTTTCTCTCTCACATAATTAGATGATTAGACATGAGTTCGTAACAAGCTTACATGTATTACTAATGCCATTGCATCTCCAAATCTTTATTTGCTTTAAGACCCAAAAAAAAAAAAAAATCTTCCCTCTTAAATGGTCATGGAGCTGTATTTCTCTAGCAATCTGTACTCTAGAACACACTGTTGCGACAACATGAAGAATATATAACTTAAAAAAATGCAACAGTTGAAATACCAAAAGAATATTTTCCAATTTTTACTTAGATGGCGAATTTATGCAAATTTTATTTTCAACTTGGACAAGTGTGAAGGCTAACATACAATTTATGAAGGCTAAATACTTCAATGAAAGGAACATTTATTATACATACTGTTACACGCTTGTTTCTGTTTACGATTCATACATGGGGCAATTTGTCATTGAATTCTAATAATTGAACTAAGACAATTAATTTGACATGATTCTATTCAGGTTTGAATAATTTTTCAATTTCAGCCCTAAGCTGAGCCTGAGGTAATTTAAATATAAACATACACATTACAGCATCCACATAAATAAATTATAATCACTTATGGATAGGAAGGGGAAAAAAAAGCCGAGAGTAATTACGGGCTTTGTTTCGACAACAGCGGTCGGGGAGGCTCTGGCTCTTGGCGCAAAAGCGTTGCGTTTAAGCGTCGGCAAAGTCAAGGGCGAAGGCTTTAACATACAAAAACTGCGTCGTGCAGAGTTGCAACCGCCTTGACTCAGAATCAACACAACTGATGACAATTGGTTGCCCAAACTCATTGTTACTATTCACAAATTAATTCAGCGAGTCTCAGAATTGAACTGAAAATTGGGAAATGAGATGAAGTATATGAAGGAAGGAGATTTGACGTGTTTGAACAGTTGCCATAAATAATGTACATGTGCCTGTCTCCGTTTGTTGAGTATTTTTCGGAAATGGAGGAGGCGCAAAACCAGTGATTCAAGGAAGAATTTCATAAACTAGCAAGGAAAGAGAATTCCCTTTCTTCTTCTTTTCAATGATCTCTACTGACTACATACTCGTGCTGGTCTCTCGTTTTTTCAAAACTTTTTTTTTTTTTTTTTCCGCGTATTCATTTAGAATTATGTTGGTTATACATTGCTTACGTATAATTTGGATGACATTTAGGGCGTGTTCAGTAGTGATTAAAATCGAAAATAGTGGTTATTGTTGACTTTTATTAGACGAGTGGGACCCAATAACAGTTATATTTTCAATTTTAAGTGAATTTTAAGTTGTACCAAACAAGTTCTTAAATATTTGGTAAAATCGAGGTTATTGATTATTTTAAGTGTTAAAAAAATTAATGGTGAAATTATATGCTACATGGTATAATGTAAAATAAAATGTTAACTAAAATATACATGTAGTATGATTGTCATTTTTAGCCTCCATTTGATTCCTCCATTTGATTCTCATTGTAGAATGAAAATGAAAAATATAGTCGCTATTAGGTCCCCACATAAGATATGGAAATTTAAAATTGATGGCTTCATTTGATGGATAACGATCTTATTTTTCATTTTTATGGATAAAAAACGAGAAACAAACGAAGGCTTAATCACATTCATTGATTCACACGATAAAATATTTTACACTTAGTCCCTGTTTGAGTCATATTAAAATTTTATTTTTATTTTTCTACTCATTTTTAACCATATATTCTTCGACAAAATAATATTTTTCATCACATCAATAACTTTTTCTTCTTTTTCAACTACACATTCTCCATCAATATAATATTTCAAAATACATTATTTCAAAATAATGTGGCTCAGACACACCCTTAAACCCAAAATTTTTCATACTTTTTAATCATGCATTCTCCAAAAATTCAATATTCAAAATAATGTTTTCCCCAAAAAAAAAAAAAAAGAAAAGAAAAAAATTCACCAAATAGGGGCTGAATTGTGAGAATATTATTCTATTGCATCGTTCAAATTTTGAGGTTTAAATTTTAAATTAGCCATTGAACTTGTACCTTTGTCACGCTTTATTTATTGAACTTTAAAATACTTTCGAATTATTATTGAATTTTAACACATTGCATTCCATTATTCACTCAAATTATTTCATTAGTCATCAAACTTTTAAAATACTTCACTCAAATTTAGCCCATGTTTGGTATAGATTAAAATAAAATTTTAATGAATTTTGATATAAGTTGATAAAACGTGTAATTGAAAAGTTGTAGACTACATGAAATGTGTGATTAAAATTATTTATTGACTTTAACTTGAAATTAAAATCAGATTTTAATTTGAATCAAGCAAAGGGTTTGTGAGTAACTAGTTTGATCATAAAATCACATAATATGTGAATAACGCGAAATTAAACTAATCAATTAAAAGTAACAAGTCAATTTTTAATTGTTCTAAATATTTAGTCAATTAAGTCAATTTTATCTTATATTAAATTGTCACAATAATATTGAAAGTATTAAATAACACAAGATATGTTGACAAAGAAAACTCTTAATTTGGTAAAAACTCAATGATCAAGTCAATAGTTTCTACCGTGGATAATAAGAACTTACAGTATGATCTAACCTAGAAAAATCAATAGTCTACTGATCTAACTACTATAATTTTTAAGACTCGCTTAAACATGTTTTATTCACACATGTTCTCGATCTTGTGGAATTGTCCATCTCATGTGGATTACCAAGAACACCTTGTTCTTGTACTTTTTCTGTGCTTACGATCCAACCTCCCTCGATCTTCAACAACATCTGAAACCTATTGAGAAATTACCTTACAGATTATATCTCGAAAGTGGGTGTTTTTGATTATTTAATTTTGATGTTTTTCCCAACTTGTGGTTGATTGATCTAGGAACCAAACGTTTAATCTCAATGCAAGGATATATTCATGGATCTTGGAATGATGATATAATGATGTATAATAATGATCAACCACCTAACAAAAACGTACGGGGTATTAGGTATTTATATTATGAGGTATTCGGGTGATATATGATAGATAGAACTCTTGAAAAATGCAAACTAGATTTCTCGAAAAACACCATCGCTCAAGCGCAGGCTAGCGACTACAAACGAGATGTGTGTTACTCGAGCGATAGGTGGGTGATAAGTGTATTTTGCGCACTTAATTATGCGACAAAACATGATTAATTGTTCATATAAATGTTTGACATGGCTTAATTCGATATGAATTGTGTTTATAGGCCTACTTTAATGGAATTAATGAAATGTGCGTGAAAAAAGCGAAAATGACCAAAATGGAAAGAAATGAAAGTTGGGGGACTAAATTGTAATTATTCATAAGTTGAACCGAACGATAAATCAAGCATGGAATCACGCTAAGGATCTAATTGTCAATAATATGGATGACTAGAGGATGATGGAAGATGAAGAAAAGCTAAAAGTGAAATGAAAAGAAGATTGGTGACCAATTTGCCCTAGAAGCGAAAATTCTACCATGATATAGCATGGGAATACACCTCGCTACAACCCGACTTCTACAGAAATTTTCAGGAAGCATATACTTTGCCTATGCTATAGCATGGGAATATACCTTGCTATAGCAAGGCACGTTTTTGGCAATAAAATCTTTTGTTTCCTTATTCGATCCAACCACTTATGGAATGATATTTTGGGACTCTATTTAACCTAAAATTCGTCCAGAAACTAGGGTTACACATTTTTAGAGAGAAAAACACCATTGAAGAATAAGAACAAGACAAGAACAAGGGTTTCACTTCAAGATTCAAGATTCAAACATTAAATTCTAGTTCTTTGGTGATGTCTTCTTTTTATTACTTTTATTATTCTTTTATTTTATTCATGTTAGGCTAGACTTTTTATGTACTAGGTGAACGATGAACCTCTCATGGTGATCTTTTAATTCTCTATTTTGTAATTCGATGTTCAAACACGAATGTTTTTGTTGATTGATTTATATACACTTTCTTG
>CAIGRO010044686.1:19344-29665 GCA_903798355.1 Fraxinus baroniana | reverse complement strand
ATGAGGAGCGTGTGTTGATTATAGGACGTAACGAGGCAATTTGATCAGATACTTGACCTCATGTAACTGTATTCGTAAAAATGCAACCAAGAATCAAGAATAAATAAACTTTTTCATTGATATCTCTTTTGATCCAACAATCGTTTCTTGCTCCTCTTTTCTTCTATCATTATCCCAACCCCCCCTCTATTACAAAGAAAGTCTATTTATACTATTTTGCTGGGCATTTCTACCGTTGGATCTTTCTCCACGTGGCGGGATCGTAGCGTCCGAAGCTTCACATCAAGGTCCACTCCAATCATTTAATGCATCGTGAAGAAGTCATGCCGTCCTAGGAATAGGGTGGCGTTCTGACATTCCTTTATTACTGGTCTTGTCAATCACTTCTAAAAGATCTTCGAATCTGTTCATGCCGTCCTAGGAATAGGGTGGCGTTCTGACATTCCTTTATTACTGGTCTTGTCAATCACTTCTAAAAGATCTTCGAATCTGAGGAAAATAACCTCGGACCTGATTATTTATAGGTTCGGCTTTAAGTTAGACGGCCCCTGGTTGTGAAGGGCTTCGGACTCCCTTTGTTGAGCCTCTGCCTAGGGCTTCAGGAGCTTCGGTAATGTTGAGGGACTTCGGCAGTCTCACAAAGCTGACTGGTCTCTCGTCACCTCGACAGCACACGTAGCTTCCGTCGCTTACCTGGCGCCCTACATGGAACGATGACGTGGAGCCCTTATTTTTAGGGGTAAACATCTGTTGGAAGTACTCGCGAAGTGCTCATGGTATATTGAGGCTGTCCTTGATTTTTGTTTGTTTTATAATTTCACACAATACCTAGTTAATAATGCCGTTTGGTTCCAGCAGATACTTATTGACAAGTGCTCAAAATTATAGTGTATCTGACACTTCCAAAGAACACGAAAATAAGTCTACATTGTTTCATTGGCCCCCTTGACTTGGCCAAGTTAATTCCAACATAGGTCATTAAAACATTGGTGCAAAGAGCTTAACAGTTACGTCTATGATTATGACTTTAGTTGTTGAATCATTGATAAAGGAAGAAAACACCAATGCCTTTTTGTATTAAGAATATACTGTTTTGGGTTCTCCTCTCCAAAATCCACTGAAAATCTTTTCCCTTTTGTCTATGATTCTGTTGGTGTGTATTATTAGAAACTTTGATGGAGTTGATCTTTACTTTTAACTTGAATGTCCGTATGTAAGCATATATACTTGCAAACATCCATATATGAATGCAGTAATTCATAACAAAAGGGTTTCGGAATATTTTTCTGGGAGCTGAGAATAGAAGCATAAATTATCACTCACACTATTTTTCTTGATCCACAGATATTTTGTTCTTTCTCAGAAAATTAACTATCATGGACATATTTTACTAATTAGTGAAATGAAGACAACAGGAAACTTCCATAAACCATCTTAATTAAGCTCTCTGGAGGGATGGGAAATGAATAAAGATTTTGAGTGGCACATGTAATAACGTTATTGTCAGTATCATTTTTCTGTAGAGAATCATGAGATTACGGTGGCAGCTGTTGTAGAAATGGTTGTGGTAATTTAGATGTTCAAAAGTGTTATTTAAGTGGGGAGTAAAATTAAAGTTCTTAATCTCAGATCCAATCTTTGGTGATGTTTGTTAAGCTCATGCTGTATACATCAATTATGCATCTGATTATTTGTGCGCACACACTCATACACGTTGAAAGTTCCTTGCTTCTCCTTAATCTTCCATCTGTTTAGATTCTGTAATTTCCTTTCCTAGTGTGCTATCCATTTTTTTTATTATTTCCCCAACAAGAATCAATCTTCCATTTTATTGAATTTTGTAGTCTGTCCTTGCATTTTTGTTGAATTTATTGAGTATATTATTGAATTGAAAAAGGGAAATTTGTAGCAGAGGTTCCAAACCTTGCAAAATAGTGAAAAACACACCCCCCGCCTTTACATTGTAGTAGATAGCTCACAAACCTTTCAAAACTTAGTGGTGGAAGGACCTCTGGACGGTCCCATCCAATTTGATTAAAAGTCAAGCTACCTTGATTTAATCAATTTAAAAAAGGAAAAGTGGTAAATCTACATTTTTTCCAACTAAAACAATGGATTGAGAAAGTCCTATTGTGGATTCATAGATTGAATTCACTGCGAAAATCTCCTTGCTACACAAGTCACATCACCGCATACGTTCAGAAAATAATTAAATAAAAGAAACAAGAGAAAGAGAAGAAATAAAAAAAATATTTCTTCCATCTTTTTCCTCTCCTACTGACCCACCCCTACCTCTGCCATTGCTAACACTTGCAACCGCCACCGTCACAACCTCCACCTCCAACTCCATCCCTACAGCTGCCACCACCCACTTCCTCTCAGCGTGCAGCCATTTTTAGGCATCCAATAGAAGCAAGTCTACCACTACTCCAAGAAGAGGCATCCACTTCTTGGACAAATTTTTTCAAGATTATAGCCCTCATAAAAGATGGTTGTGGTCATTTCTTTACTTGTCAAAACATTCAAGTACAACTGAGAAAATTAAAACCCATTATAAAGATTTGAACTTTCCATCTAGTAGTGTAAGTTCTGTGGAGGGGACAAGAAGAAGGATGAATTTGTGGCTTATGAAGAAATTGAGAGTCCAAGAAAGGTGTCAAGATCCAGATATGTTGGTTGTTGAAGTAGAAGATTTTTGCGTGATTTCTTATAGAGAATTTCAACTGATTTTGGTGATTGTACTCTTGCAGAGTGGAGTCTTGTAGAGAAGGCAAATCTAAACTTTCTTCAATACAAAAAAATAAAAATAAAAATGGAGGTAATAATGGGTAGGTTCGAATAAAAGGATGGTCAAATGTGGTGGGATTTATTGGTGGTTTTAGTATCACTTAATCTTCATCATCGTCCTATCTTCTTCTCTTTGGGCTTCATCTTCAACTGAAGGTACTGCAGCAACACCACTTTAGGGGATCTTTCTCATGAGAGGACTAAAGTTGGGGATAGACATTTGCAAGCCCCAATGAGAGATTTTAGCAAGCCTTCAAAGAAGGATTCTTCTTCTTCTTCTTTGATAAGAATTCTACTCCCAATTTGGCTGCAATTCCTTTATTGTTGGCCATAGGGGATGAGAAATTAAAGAGTAAAAATGGGAGGGCCGGTGGCAGTGGCAGTGGATTGGGTTGGGGTGAAGAAATATCTTCTTTTTATTTCTTCTCTTTCTTTTGAAAAAGGTAAAGAGTCATTTGTGCCCTTCATTGGATTGATCAAAATTAGGTCAGTCTTTTCCTTGGTCAACTAACGGATATTTAAATGGAAGCCGTCCAGAGGTCCTTCCACCATGCAGTATTGAAAAGTTTGGGGGCTATCTGCTACGATCTACAGGTTTGGGTGTAATCTACACTGTTTTAAAAGGTTTGGGACCTCCACTGCAAATTTCTTTTGAAAAAAAAATGGATATATAGTTCTAACTTATAACTATTTTTCGTTTAATTGTATCAATTATTTATTGGATGATAAATTAGCTACAAAATATAGATTATATCAATTTAATGAGTATCTTTTTGTGCATTAACAGTTTAGACATGGGGTAGTTTAAAAAATACAACTTTCATAGGCTAACAGCTGGTAGAATATCTATTGTGCATTAGCTTAATAGCTTCGAGTCCTTGAGTTTTGTTCGAATTCCTTACCTTTCTGAACCTTGTTGAATCCAAAAGGAGAAGACGTAATGATGGCTATTGAAGTTGAAAACTTAAAAGTGTGTGTACTTCTTTACTTCAATTTTAGGTAGTTAAATTCCAGGACCCTACTTATGACCATGTAATATGGCTAAATCCCTCTACTTTGATGTAACTCTGTTGGTGTAGCCAGCTCGCGTATAAAATAATTTTGGGAAACTGTTACAGCCTGACTTTTAGGTAATTAGTGATGGTTTTTCTGATTCTGGTCTCTTCTCTATGTAACCCTGTTCTTGATTTGCTTCTCGTTACTTGTGCGTTAGTTTTTTCTGACATTAGTCCTTTTGTCTGGCTCAGCCGCTCAAGTAGATTTGAGATCCTGTAGATAATTATGGAGTTACCCATTGATAACTTCTCTGAAAATATTTTTCACCGTTGTTTCTTGTTAAGAGATATAATTACAGTTAGGTCTCTCCCATCGGGTTATTAATATGCTTACAAATTAGCTCGCTGGATAGGATTGACGTCCATATTGTATGTAATAGTTAGCAGGAAGTGGTTGGGTAACCAGCAATGCCAATGTTCCATCTCTTGCATGTCCTCGTGTTTTCTTATCTTTTTGTGCTTTCCTCGTTATTTTTGTTATGAAAGAAATTCTTTCACACAATCTTGTTTACTGTGCAATGCTCGGTACATGCATCTAATTTAGATACAACTTTGATGAATGCCATGTATTAGCAAGATAAATATTTGTCAAGGCAGTAATGCTAGCATCTTGTTACACACTTTTTCTAACGGGGAACAGGACCAAAACATGACACAAAAAGATTAATGAGTCGCTGCCTTCTGAGCTTGTGACTGGTCTTCTTTTAACCTTGAGCTTTCATCCCTGGATTTTTACCTTAATGGTTGTCCAGCTAAGAGATGCGGGATATTTCAAACTAGCATGAATCTATAGTTTGAGAAGTAACATAGCAGAAATAGTTGGGATCGAGTGGAATAATACTTGCTAATTTCCATTGCATTCCGACAGGTGCAGCACTTGCTTTTGGTTTTGGAGCCTTCACCGGTACTTGCTTTGGACTGGAAACTGCGAACCATTGGTTCCAGCTTTATAGGTTGGATACAATGGCTGCGCAGATGAAGTTCTATGAATGGCTGCAGAACAGAGCTTGAGGACCGTCTTAAATTGGACGTGCATTAAAACCTGGATGGAATTTCTCTTTTGGGCAATAAGAATCCGTTTGATTCAGTATTTTGGTCTTTCTTTTTTTCCTTTCTTTTTTTTTGTGTGTTTGTGTGGAGAATTTTTACAATATGCAAAAATTTCAGTTAAGATTTCTTCCTTTATTATTGTCTCATGCAAAAATTTTTTATGAATTAATGGCATGTTAAGTAAGGTAGATTAGATAGTAATTGTTAAAAAAAAGTAAGGTAGATTAGATAGTATTTGTTACAAATCATGGTATAGTATCAATTAGAAATATGGAATAAACATTAATTTTTTTGCCATTAGCGATAATGCATTTACAGCAATCCCTCATTGCAGTTTATAATGCTAGACGTTATTAACTGTTCAATTATAGAATGTGTCAGACGTCAATTAATTGTTCATTTCAAACCAGACAACATTGAACGAAACGTGTTAAGTTTTGTTAATGCTATCGTAACAATCAATCAAAAATGCAAAACACTTCAAACGTAATAAACCAAATCTTGTAGATAATCATTTTATAGATGCTGAAAAGATTGTCCTATTTGGAAATCTCTGAATTTATTTCAATATTTTCCTTGGGAAGTATTGTCAAGAAAGAGAAAGTACTATCGTATCTTCAATGGCATATTAGCCACTGAAATAGACTAAACATAAAACTATTAGAAAGGTATATGCAAGCCCCAAGTACTTTTTCAGACCAAATTACAAAGAGGAAAATGAAACTCATTCGAATTTCTTGATCAATGAGAGATCATTGAGCATTTTTTCGATTGCGTCGTCATCATGGGCCCGCCCTCGAGTCTGGAAAACAAATGAGTTTTCATAAGCAAGAGTTGAACAATACCAACCCCCACATAGGCATAGAGAACAAACTTGATGTCACTTTATGCAAGACATGCTATGGATTAAACCTTAATTCCCAACTCCTAGAGCAATAATAAACAAAACAAAATAAGAACACAGCAACCCCCAAATTTGTAGGGGTTATCGACATGAGAGCTGCATACCATCCCCACAGTCAAGCATTGCATGCAATGGAAAGAAGAATCAAGTAGCAAGTATTATTCCACAGTACGTAATTATTTGGACTCAAGGCTTCTCCACAGAATGCATAAATCAAGTATACTAGACGTAGAGGTAGAGGTTGAGGTACCTTGATAGACGGGACCATGGCAAGAGCTTCCTCTACTGTTTCTGGGCAAAGGTTCCCAAGTACAGAAAGCTGCATTTTCAGTAAATTAAATAAGATTACTAGGATATTCATCAGGCATGAAGGATATCTATGCTTGGTAAGTGACATGATTACCTCAAATTCAGCCAGCTGATATCGACTGAGAATTCTGACCTTGAGTTAAGATTTACATTGTTTACTGGAAATAAAACAACAATTAAAGCAATGAGAATGGAATAACACAATCATTTGTATCCTTTGTTGGATATACTAGAAGTCCTTGATAGCATGAGCTTCAGCCTTAATGCTACGCAAAACATAATTTAAATCAAGCAACAGAAATATTTAAAACCTGACATAGAAATAGCAATCTAAACTATAATTATACAAGGAAAAGCTAGTGTTTCCTTGCAATGTGTACATATACAATCAGTAGAAAAGAAAGAAAGCATGTGCTTCATCTTTAAGCATTTCAAAAAAAATTTAGCAATTCAAAGTAGATAACAGCACTTGCAACCCAGATGCTAACTTCGTGACACGAAAAGTGCAAGTTATTGGTGATAGCTCAAGACCTCCATGTCATAGGTGTAAATCAAACTGAACAAATAAAGCAATCCAATTAACTTCAGCATAATGATGTTTTCATCAATGTTCTTTGTTTATAAACCATTCTATAAGTGAGCACAGAAGCAACAATATGCGAAGCAGAACTGTCTTGTGTCCTACTATATGAAGTATAAAAGAAACAAAAGCAACTCGTGGAATATGAACGCCTATATGCATATAGAGGGACACCCAAAGTAGAAGGTTAAGTGGTGTACCAGCCAAAGGATGAAACGAGAAGTACAAAAAACAAGGAAAAATGGAAACAAATCAATACAATAATGGTCCTTAATCCAAAACCATAGTGCTTAAATGCAGTATGAAGTGTCTTACTCAAACAAGGTTTAACATAAAATCAATCATCAGATTAATCATAAATGACACGTGCAAATATAAAACGTAAGGAAAAAATCATCATAGATGGATACTCTCGAACTTGTCTGACAGCATCAGGGTTCTTATAACGGCTGAAGCGCTTCACATATTGGAGTGACTTCTCGAAAACCCTAGAAGAAGGAAGATAACCATAATTTAGACACTTCATGAGTTCATAATCGTATATAATCTGTCACGTTTTTTTCAGAAAAAAATATGAACTGGGATTTTATACAAGACCAAGAATTTGTTAGATGTGAACAAGAGAGTAGAGACCATATTTTTTGACACTTAAAACAGACGAGACAAGTCGTCACTCATCATTTATCTCTAAGGAGAATAGAAGGACGAGACTCAATTTTCTTTCTGAACCTAAAAATATGCTCTCCTCTTGTGTAATATTCTCTGCCTCACCTTCTCAAACCAAACAACAAGAACTAAATACCTCCACCTTCCACTTTATCGCCTATTAAGATAAAAGGCAAAATAAATCCAGCAATAGTAATCTAAAAACCTGGAAAATCAAAAGATAAAAAATAACTCATGGCACAATGCCTTTTTTTTTTTCCAATTTAGTATCAACATGAGAAACACAATAAGCTTTTTCAATGTGAAACTGCATTTTCGTTTTGTTCTGAAATTTTTTAACTTTATTGTTCACCGATCAATATCCCTACAGAAGGTTACATAGCCTCAAAAAAGCAACTCAAGAAAACTTAAGAAAAAGATCAAAATAACTATTCACGTGTGAAGAATACGCCAAGGGATGCCACAGTGCTTCTTCTGGGACAAACTCATCTCAATTTCAATCCTAAGCATTCCCGAACCAACAAAATTTAGAAATTACTTAATGTAGTACATACAAATTGTATAATTGAAGCATAGTGGGTGATCCAGATTCAATGTGAGTAAATGTGAACAGATGCCTACATCAATATCACGATCTTCACAGAGATCAAATTTGACATGTCAAAAGATTAGAAAAAATGCAATCAAAAGTTGGCCCATGTTTGGCTAATGTTTATAAACGGTTTATAATCAATCAAACCACTTTATATCCACACATGAAATGGGACCCACGAGTACTACCCAATTATGTACCACCACTTCCATCTATTTACAATTTAAATCGTTTATAAACAATTCCCAAACAAGCTCTTAAACAATAAAATAAAGAAAAAATTTGAAATTGTGTCAAAATATACTTACTGAGATATTTGGTTCATAGGGTCCTCAGACATCTGTTGAAGCTGTTCATACTTGTGTTCAAGAATTAGAGCAACTTCACAGTTCATGAGACACTTCGCCTTCAAAAACTCTGAACAAATAAATTACATGAAAATGTCAGGTTATATCTATATAATGCAAAGGCCTTAGATTTGTGAGCCACAACGAAATGAAAATGCAGTATCATTCTTTTTCTTGGGCAAATAAGAATTACACTTACAAAAGTGACACCAGAGAAGAAGAACGACAAATAAATTGAACAAGAACTATAGCGCGGGTTTACATAAACTTCAGCTTATTGATTCTTTTACATGACCCAATTTGCAAAAATTGAGCATCCTCGTACAATTTAAGTTTAAACTAACACTGAGAAGATCAAACAAAACATTGTTTCTAACAAAAATTATGTTCGACAAAATAAACTATGGACTTAAATTAAATAATACACAATTAAGAAACCCCAGTTTAACGCCTGTGAAATCGTTAAATTAACTCAAATAATTTACAAAAAAAAAATAAAAAAATGCTCGTGTTACTTTTCTCGTTTCATTAAGGCATGGAGATGATAAAATTATGAGAAAAGTGAATACCATCGGGGATTTTGAGTTCGGCGGCGTTTTCTTCTTCTTCTCCAGACATTCTTTGAATGTCCAAATCTCACTCTGTCAAGTTCGAAGGGGAGACTATGGAATTTATATTTGTTTACATTTTGACCCCTAAAGTTCTGAACCTCTAATCTATCATGTGCTCCAAAATTAAAGTCGCATTACCAAAGGGCAACTCTTCTAGTTGGTGCGTTTTTTACTGGACGATATGGTATTTTGGATGGTTCTACCATTTAACTTGGCTGCATCTCTTCGTTTGGCATACCATACATTTTGGTTTTCTGTCTTTTGAGAGGAAAAAATAACCCTCTAATTAAGGTTCTTCATTTTGTTGCTTTACTCTACTCGAAAACCTCATTCGAGACTATAAATCTTGTAATTCTAGTGTTGTACTTGAAATATGATTTGTGTGAAGAAGTATGAATGATATTTCTATTTAGTATAACTTCGTATTAGGGTTTGGAGATTTGAGCGTTCTTAGTGAAATATGTTTTGATCTTCAGAGTGATTGAAAGACAAGTTTTCGATAAACTATATATGTTGTAATATTGAACGATCTTATAACATTTGTTGTCATTTTTTGGCCATGTAGTGCAATTGAGCATATATCCAATTTATTGGATATTCAACATGGGATTAGACGTTAGAAGCGGTCATTAAAAGGGCATCGTCCGAAAAATCTTGTGTTTGATCTTTTAATTTCTGCAGGTTATCTCTATTTTCTCAATTTCTAATTCCTTAATATTTTTTTAGCCTAATTTTGCTGTCCAAAATCTCCAATTTGTTGTCTCACAATAAAATTTCGATGCATCGCTACAATTTTTGAAGTGTTACATTTTAGAAATGTCGAAAAATCATTAAAACTCACTGCAACATCGAAGTCGCAAATGGTAAACCTCAAAATTTTAATGAGGTATCAAAATTTGATTAAAAAAATTCGATGACGAAACAGTTGAAAGTAGTTAAATTTTACTCCTACGACATTGAACTCGATAAAACTTAAATAAAATACATTATTTAGAGGCGTCTTGGACTTACAAAAAAAAAGAGATGCTTAGTGTATAGAAAAAAAATATATACAAAAAATTCACAAATTACACATAATAGGTGGAGCCCCATTTATTTATTTATTTATTTGTTATTGAGTTATGTGTTGTGTGTTGGTGGTTATTGTTGGCGATGGTGGTCGTGTGGTGGCGATGTTGGTGGTTATTGTTGGTGATGTGTGATCAAGTATTTGGTTATTTGTGACCAAATATTTAATCTGTGACCTAAAAATTTTGATAATGTGACTGAAAAAATAATATGTGACCAACAAATGTGACTCAAAATTAATCTGTGACCAACTAATTTAAAAATCTGTGACCTCAAAATTATGTGTGACGTATAAATTTTTTGATATGTGACCTCGAAATAATTTGTAACCAAAAAAATTGATAATATGTGA
>CAIGRO010044686.1:0-19270 GCA_903798355.1 Fraxinus baroniana | reverse complement strand
TAATCTGTGACCAATTAATTTAAAAATCTGTGACCTCAAAATAATGTGTGACGTATAAATTTTTTGATATGTGACCTCGAAATAATCTGTGACTAAAAAATTTGACGATATGTGACCAGTAAATAAATTCGTGACTTATAATTATGAATATGTGACCATTAATCACAAAAATGTGACTTTATTATCTTTATTTAATATAAATAAATAAAAAACCTGATTTTTAAATTTTTAAACTAAAAACCTGATTTTTGAATTTAGAAACTTAAACACCTTACTTTTGATTTTTTCCCATATTTAATTCACATGGAGGCCACTCCCATACGAGTGTCTGTAATCTCTTTATAAAAAATTTCTGTACAAACATCATTTTTCTACGAAAAAAATGTCGTGCTTGGTTCTTTTACTTTGTGTTTCTTCAAACACTTAACAATCTAGTAGAAATAATTCAAAAAAACATAAATAAAATTTGGAAAAGAAGTTGTTCACAATCCAAATATTCATTATCATAGTTCTGAAAGCATAATCTATATATAAAATAAAAAATTAGAATTCGCAAGGAACGAAAACAATATTGAAGAAAATAAAGTGCAAAAGCCTAGTTTAATCATCGTAATCAATTTATTCCTGATACGCTCAAAATTAAAATGTGCAATAAATAATACACAGGCATATTATCAAAATAAATCACTAGTTAACAACACAATTAGACTCGTAAAAATTAAAGCAAGTGAAACTATGGGAACACAAGGAAAATTGAAAGCAAATAATTTGTCCGAAGCAAAAATCCAACATATGAACGAACATGATATACATTCAGAAATCAGGATCTTGAAACCATAGAACAGTTTACAACTGCAGTATTATAAATACATATAGGCTCAAAGATGAAAATCAAGATCAAGGTTCGTTTATTGGATCACAGAGTCTGACTGCACTCTTTAAACATTGATTTAGTTATGATTACCATATGCCAGAGGCATCACGACAGCAGAGAAAATCTCCGAATAATGGAGTTCGCCTGATGACAAAGAAACATCGATAACAATTACATAAAATCAACGCCATTACCCAGAAATAACAATACAACGTCAAGTAAAAATCATTCAAACTTAGTTGATCGAAAGAACTTTTAAATAATCCTGAGATTGAATTCCATCTTGCAACCTATTTTTTTTTTATCTTATCATTAAAACATCGACCGCGCCAGAGTTGATAGATAACCAGAACAAGGCTTACTGTGAAAAGGAAACCGATGAGTTGATGCAACTAAAGAATCCAAACTTAGTTTGTCGCAGTACTAGAAGCACGTGGAGCTTGCAGGTTGTCATCGGTCAAACCAGAGTTAGCTTCCATCTCTACGGTGTGTTGTTCAGCCGGAACTGGAGTTGAGCTATCCTCTGTATTATTTGATACAGAAGCTATGTTGGTTCTACTATCTTCCGCTATATCAAGATGATCCATCATGCGGGATACAGGTGCAAAACCTGGATCAACATCTCTATGAACTTCAGTGGCAGGGTCAGGCATTGAACTATTGCGAGCAAACAGTCTCTCCTTCCAGCCTCTTGTGCTCTTGGTTATTGACTCTTTGTATCTGGTATGAAAATAAAAACAAAATGTTCAGTCCAAAGACTCGCCAAAAGAAAAACTCGCCTCCTCTACCCTAGAGTAAGAGCACAATTGGAAGGGTTTTTGCTTCTACTTTTTGTAGAAGAGGCAGAGAACCAGACAAAATGTTCCAAACAAGCCAAAAAGCTGCTTTTTAGTCTTAGAAGCAGCTTTTGACTAAACGGCCCTTAAGAGTCCCTTTATAGAAATCTAATTTTATGGGGTTTGGTTGTGATTTTTAAGATCTACTACACTGAATTAGTGAATTACCTTCTCTTCTGCTCTTACCCTTTTTGCTCTTCTAGTTAAGTTGAATGTCAATAACGAGCGACATAATTTGACCTTAAATTGGATAACAATTTCGATATATCCCAAAAAGAGAAGCGTGACATTTAAATTGGACTTGGGAAGCAAATGATATACACAGTTTCCTAGTACCTAGTTGACAATGCACCTAGGCGAGATTTGAGTGACTCTGAGAATGACTGCAAATCTGATGGTCCAGCTATATCTTGACTGCTAGGGGAAGTCTGAGCAGAAGACCTCCTGCAAGAGAAATTGTAGACTAAGCTGTACTGAACAACAAAAAATACTCATAGCCGATTCCTTCGAGGTTAGCAAAAACTAAAATTAACATCATGAAACACAAGTACCGATTGCTA
The DNA here is from genome assembly GCA_903798355.1 of Fraxinus baroniana. Taxonomy (NCBI): domain Eukaryota; kingdom Viridiplantae; phylum Streptophyta; class Magnoliopsida; order Lamiales; family Oleaceae; genus Fraxinus; species Fraxinus baroniana. The sequence goes on along the minus strand of CAIGRO010044686.1, from coordinate 17,000 downwards.
GAGGAAATTCCAAGTTGTATTGCAACAGTGCTTGATCCTGAGGCTGAGGTTGGAACCGGATAGGCTTGAGCAGAAGATTGCTGTGAAGTAATTTGCGGAGAATCTTCTTCTACAGTAATAAATGGAGAATTTGGGCCAGCTATCATGACTGTAGGAGGTGTTCCGACTCCACCTCTATGAGCAGGGGAAGAAGAAGCAGAAGATGAATTTGGATTAGTTGAAAACACCAGAAAATGGGGACGGCCTTGAGTAGATGACCTACTCCTATGACCTTCCCTCCTACCAAGCTGACGAGCCCTTCCCATAGCAGCAGCAGCAGCTAAGTGTTGAATAATACGTTCTTCAAGTTCAGAATCACTTCCACTAACTGGTAACTGTACAAGAAGTTAAAGAAACTCTTAAATTCAACATGAAGATACTAAGAAATGAATATGGGGCAAATGTTTATAAGTGTAGCAATGAACCACGGACATGCTGCAATTCGATGTCTCCCAAGGTTGGATGATGAAATATAGTGGTGTTTCTAGGTGGATTCATTCTTAGGTTCCTCTCATGTTCCACAGCATCAAGCAATTCTTGGCTGCCAAATAATGCATAACAAGGGCCATTGTCAAGGAAGATCACTGAGAAGAAACAGATGTGCAAACTTGAGAAGAGGGAAAAAGCCGAATTGATATACCTGCTAGGATCCTTCAGGCTGATGGTTTGCCAACACATGGGGCACTGGGAGCTTCTCTGGCACCTAATATTTATTGCAAAATATTTAACAACTTTATCAAAATCCTATACTAATAATACACAACAATAGAGATATAACCCGGGGTTTCCCGAGAAAAAAAAAAATCAGTTTCTTTTCGAAAATGACATTCGTAGATTCAAAGAAAGATAAGGATAAATCATTAGAGTAGCTATCTTTTATACTATGTGAATCAGTTACATTAACTGATTAACATGAGGAAGGTGCCATTAAGCAAGTGGGTCAAGTATTCAAGTCAGAGAGTTATTAGATTTACCACAAAGCAGAACAAGCAGGGATTTAAGCTAAAAGTGACAGATTCAAAGTTTACTAGAACAAAGGACGGCATGACAATTATGTGCTTTAAGCATGATATGGTATATAAAAGTAAACTGCTTATACAAATTGTTGCATATTAACATTAACCTTGACCTCTAAATTTAGACTAGAAATTCTAATTTATTTTATTTTATTTTTATTTTTTCGAAATAAAAACTCAGGACTTCATCCAGAAGTCTTGACAATTATTTTTTTTTTCTCAAAAGCCTGCTTTACATAAAATAGAAATATCATTTTCGATATAAAATTTCCTTAAATATTCATCCCCCCTACATAGGAAAAAATAACTACTTAATGAAGCTTTCAGGTCTACAAAACAAAACTATAGTAGTTTGGAAGACAAGGCGTCAAAATGGATGACTTTAATTCGCAATAGCTGAAGTTAAGACAAGATTAATGCCAAAACAATTCGAAACGTTTGACCAAGAGGATGCACGTTAACATAACCATTCATTCTGTGCTATTAGTTTGTCGCTGGATCTTTATGTCTCACAGGATCACCTATTTCTTTCACCTCTATATTGTCAAGAAAGGACAACCAAAAAATCCATCTACTTGATCAAACACTTTTTTCCAAATCATCTAATTTCCTAATTATGTTCTTGAACCTATATTAAAGTTATAACAATTCAGCATAAAGCGGCATTAAGTTTCTTGCCTACAGGATATGAAGAAATCATCGTGCGTCACAAATCCACACAATAAATTATTTGATGCAATAAATTTTTCAGTGACAGCAATCTCCATACCATTCAAGAATGCACTGAAGATGAAACTCGTGCTTGCAAGTAGTCACCTGCAAATGGAAAAGCGCAATTAAATTGACAAGTAAATTACAATCCATAACAATTCGACCTGCTATCCTAATACATACTGTTGAAGGATCACTATCAGAAAATTCTTCAAGACATATGCTGCAAGCATCGTCACATGCCTCCTGAATTCCACCTTCCACAAAAGCTGCAGCCGACGTCAAATGGTTCTCAGGCACCTTCTCATCATCTTCCATCTGTTTAAAAAAATAATATATTTATCACAAAACACATAGACCCGTAAACAAAATTGTACATGAATCACAGCATTTCACATTTTACAAAATCATAAATAAGTAGAAAATAGTATTCACAAAATTCAAAGACCTAATGACTTGCCAATATGAAAGTAAAACATGATAAAAATAAATTAAATGAAAGATTAGTAAACAAAAATGACGAGTGAGTTTTTCATATGAAAGCAACCAAGTTCTGCATTTCAAAAGGGGGATTTGATTTGAAAGCATTCATATTTCAATACCACATAAAAATAAGTTGGGTTGGGTTGAACTAATCAAGGTAAATTCATTTTTCGATATAAATGTATATCTTTCCACTGAAATTCAATGTCCAATTGAAGTTGAGTACTAGTCTTGCTGATAAAACATCCAGCTTCCACAATCACATAGACTCCAAGAAGATTGGTTCATAATTAAGTAGTTAAAACACAACAAGTTCAATTTCAAAATTTCACAGCTCAGCCCAAACCCTTGGAACAAAAATTTAACCAAAAAAAGAAAAGATATTCAACCAAAACGGTCACCTTCTTCGCTAATTATACCAGAGAAAAATCCCAAAATGCCCATAATATAATCCATATAATTATTCAGATCACTCTATAACCTTATTCAACACCCAACAATTGGAAACGTGTGGTAACATAAAAATTACACAACACCCATAAATGAATTCGTAAAAATTACGAACTTGAAGAAAATAAAATACCCAGCAACTGAAATCCATCGAATTTCACATAATCACCGACATAAATGCAAATTACCTAAAAAAAGAATGTTCTTTTTGGTGGGCAACTAATAAAAGCGATCCAATCTAACACCGGATCAAAGCAAAGAGTGATGAAGAAATGATTGATATATACAAAGAAAACAAGTGATCATTTATTGGATGGGTTTTTGATACGAGAATTTGAGGGAAGGAAAAAAAGGTGGAATAATAAATAAAGAGAAAAACTGTGGAATATTTTCTGGTTGATTTTTGCGTTTTTGGATAATTATTATTATTTTTTTCTTTTTCATTTGGAACACTTACAGATGGAGACCCCAACCTATTAGAACTATAGCAAGTACGTCCCGATCTAATATTTTGACAACCCCAGTCCCAGCATTTCATTTTTATAACATTCGAATTTCCAGTTAACAATTGTGTCATTTTGTTTTATTTAAAATGTAATTTTACCCTTATATGTAATTAAAGTATTAAATAAAATAAAAGAAAGCAAATAAAAGTAAAAGAAAAAACATAGTGCACCAAACCTCCCATGGTCACCTCCGAGCTCACTTGTCCGACTAGTTTTTGGTTTTCTTTTAATTTTAAATAATATTAATAAAATCATCTTTCGAATAAAAAATTGAGTATTTATTGCTTGATCAAATATAAGCCTTTGTTTGCAATTGTTTTTTTTTTTTTTTTAGTTACTTTTTCTCCACTCGAATTTCAATAAAAAAGTTCCAAAAATTATTTTTGACATTTCTATATAATTTTTTTTTCCTACTTTTAATCACATATTTTCCAAAAATATCACTTCCCATAAAATCAATTTCACGCAAGTGCTAAGAATAAAATTTCTATTTGGGAACCATAGTGCTAAAAGAAGAAAATGTTGAAACTATTAGTGCCAAAATAATATGTTACTGACTTATTTACTATATGTTTAATAGGTTGGGGATCTCAACTAAAATATTCCATTTTCTTTTTCAATGAAACCTTTTACTTTTTGTGTGATGCAAGTCGGGCTCGACTCGACTCGACTCATGCCTACGAAACAGACTCGATTCGATTATTTGGCTCGTAGACCTTATGGGTCGAGTCAAGGCATCCATGAGCTTTACTTTCTAGGGTCCTATTATCTTCAATAAGAATTACATTATCTAAATCAACATCTCTAGCTCGAATTGATTTTAGGTACGGGTTTACTGCATTTGTTAAAGTGCAATTAACAAAATCCTAGTTTGGAGTTTTCGCACAACCTAAATTGAGTAGTTGAATAACATGGAGAGATAATTGTTTTTACTAGGTAGTTTAACTTATCTGGTTGCTCACCAAGTGAACACGAGATTATTGATCAACTTCCTGCGTTACTTTTTTAAGTTGTCAACTTAGGTCGCATGCCTTGTTCGTTATCCACCTACAAACTTTGAGTAAGTGACAAATTTACTACTCACTAATAGTGTATATGCCCTAATAACAATTGTTTCTTTAATGACTTTATTCCTTTCAAACTAGTATTATAAGATTACAATCTTTGTTACTATGTCATTATCACAAAGACGTGCAAAACCTCCTCTTGGTCGGTCCTCCATAGTACATGCGTCTCCTTCCCCTAGGTATGGCGACGAGCTAAGCTAAATTGGCCATGACTCTCCTGACATCAAGCCCATGAATCGAGCTCTGAGTGGCTCCCTAAACAAAAATAAGACTCGAGCTTAGTCCATGAGCTTGACTCGTACTGGGTTGAGCCGAGTGGTTCGTGAGACGCTTTTGTTATTGTTTCTTTTTCAATCCGCCAACATTACAGAAAAAGGATCAGACGCTTGTGTAAGAAATAAACCTCTTGAGACAAAGTCCCAAAAAGGGGTGTATTTACTAGTGAAGATTTACAACTGGAAAGTAGACAAAATGTCTCCAAGGAGCGCAAGTACACGAGTACTGAATAAAGATTTAAATTTAAACTAATGAATGAAAATTACATATTCTCTTGTCGAGAGTTTTTTAATTCGGGATCTTTTCTTTTGATGACTTCACTTCTTAAAAATGGATCAGATGATTGTGTAAGGAACAAACCTTTTGAGACAAACTCCCAAAATTTGGTGTATTTACTAGTGAAGAGTTACAATTGGAAAATAGACAAAACACCTCCAAGGGGCGCAAGCACACGAGTACTGAAAAATATTTAAATTTAAACTAAAGAATGAAAATTACATATTCTCTTATCGAGAGTTTTTGATTCTGGATCTTTTCTTTCTACGACTTCACTTCCTTTTATACTCCCTTGATGTTGCTAGATGATGGAATTGTTTGGAACTACCCAGTCACGTTGTAACTTGTCCACTTTCTTCATAATGACCGACTTGTAGGGGAGGAGTTACCTTATAACCGTCGCCACTTCCTTTCCCTTTCAGCCATCTATCTCAAGGTCGTGGAGCATGTCCAATCCATTTAAGAATTGCTTCCATACCTGCTGGATTGGTTGGCCACGATGCTTTAGATGTGTTCCATCCTAGGCGACTTCGAAGGTTTGGGCGATAATCAAATCGTTGCTCTGGGCGACTGCATGGCCTTCCATTCGTTCAGTCTCTGCGCGTTCTGTTAGCTTGGGCGATGACATTTTTTTACTCTTGGGCTTCCATTATTTAGGCCTTTCCTTGGGATCCCTAATTAGGTTTTTCATCTTGGGCCTTTAAATTGATTCATATTAGGCCTTCATCTTAGGTTCATCAATTGGACTTCTTATTTTGAGCATTTGGTTTTGGGCTGCATTTTTAGAGTGTCAACAGTTATTATTTTTCAAAATTTTGAATGTATATTTTTTAAACTGTAATGATATTAAACACTGGTTTTTAATATGATTAAAAAAATAAACATATTTGAAAATAGATTAAAAATACATATCTATACGAACTAGCAAGGCCGAACTCAAGCGCGAGGCAAGCTTGACTAAAACTGAGATCCAGCCATTAATAGGCCATGATTCATGAGCAGAGACTATGAGCTTCTGAGTAGATACATTCCTACCTTTCTCCCACATTTTCTTTTTTCATATACTCCCATGAGACCTTGATGAATTTTGTGGATTGGTGGCAAAAGTTCTTATATGCCCTGTCCACGGTCTTCTAGTGTCACGAGACAATCGAAAAATATGAAAATAAAATCAACCTAGCTATTGACCAAAAAAAAAGTAAAAGGATAAGAGTTGAACCGGGCAGTTCTGAAGTTGAACTGCCTGGTTTTGGTTGTGAACCAACCAGTTCTAAAACTCCTTTTAACGGCTTTTGGAAAAGAAAACGATAAAAAACTAAAATGAAACAATTAGGGTCCGTTTGATTGCAAGTTTGAAAAAATGGTGGAACGAAAATGAATTTCAGGGAAAGTAATTAATTTTTTTCAAAATTAGTTATAAAATTTGTTCCCATTGCAAAAAAAAAAAAAAAAAAAAAAAAAGGGAAAAAAATTGTTTCTTAGAAAATCATTTTTTTCATTAAAGTTTAGTGTTTGTTTGACTTTTTTTTACATGGAAATTGTCCATTAAAGTGAAAAAAAATTCCATTGGGTATGACATTTGTTTCCATTGCAAAAAAATAAAAATTCAGCAACCTGGAAAACAGTTTTCCCACAAAAAAGGTAGGAAAACCTTTTCAACCAAAAACAAGAAAATGGGCGCGTGGGGTGGAAAAAAAAATTCTTTGGAAAAAAGTGGCTGTCAAACAGGCCAAAAGCAAGAAAAATGGATTTTCCATTTTTCATGAAAAAGATGGCTTTTCAAACATGGCTTTAATAAAGTTTGATGAACAATGATTTTAAACTCGAAATCAACAAACTTCATATATATCTAATTTTCTTGATGCACATTTATGTTACAATGTTCAACACTGTATCCAAATTAACATATTCAATAAACTATCACAAAGCTGCTTTCTGCATAGGATTCCATCATCATTCTCCCTAAGAATAACCATTTTTTGATGTCAAATAAACATCATGGTACCTATTTGTGGCCAGATACACTATGTTGCTTTTCTTTGTCTAGTAATGGTTGTAAGACCATAGTCGAAAGGAAAGAGAGGGTCGAAATGTGGACCACCAACACGGAAGATGATAGACTGTCCTGAACAAAGTACATGCTAGTTTGCCAATAAAACCATAGTCACCGAATAAAACATCAGAGACACCTTGTCCTTCGGTTCCCAAAAGCCAAGCAGCCACAACTGCATCCACTTTCGGAAGATGAGGTTCTATTACAACTGGATCAGGGGCGAAGCCAGGAATTTTTGTCGGGATGGGCACAATTTATCGATGTTGAACGTTGAGTTTTTGTCATTGATGTAATTATAATAAATATATAAAACAATATTACGACAATACTAAAAATGATATAGTTTATAAATTACATTTGTTCCTTTCGAGTTTTTATACTTTGATATCATTGTACAATAACTTTATTATCGAGCTTCAAAAATATATATTTTCCTATATAAACAATTGTGCTATATTTCATTCACTGATCACCCATCCGATCGTGACCCAAACAATTTGGTGCAAGTGACTAGGTCAGCCTAAATATTTTACTCAAAAAGATGGTGATGCTTTTGTCCTTTTTATGTATTTAACAAATCAATTTAGTAAATAATAAACTACAAGTTGAAATATTACAATTACTTCTTTAGTGCATAATTGAAGCCATTTACCAATGGATAAAAGCATTTCAAATGAATATAGGAAGCAAACTAGAAAATAAAGCAATAGATCGTGTAAAAATGAATGGACAATCAAAGAAATACATTGAAATACGGTGATAGATGTGTACCCCAAGTAGATCTTCACCAAGCAAAGTCGTATGTACTCAAAATCATACTTTAAAAAGTACCATATTTATATATATAATTTTCGTTGGTAAATCCTAGAGCACTAGTTTTTACAACCATTGCATTGGAAATTGTGAAGTTTATCTGATCAGGCGTCGACTGGTCCAACCTGACCCAAACCTGGAGCCCAACTCCTACTCCGAAGAGACGAAGAAGGGTTGTTTGCGCTAGAAAGTTTAAAGATCTCGAAGTAAGATAGTGAAGAAAGTTGCAAAGGCATCCAGCATATTTCTAGGCTTGGATAAGCCAGTCTCGAAACCTCCTTCAAAATCCCTTGACTTACAAAAGGACATAGATGAATCACCATCGATGTTAGCGGCTTCGTATTTTTTGGGCTTTCCCCAGCCATAATCTGCATCGTACATATCAAATCTAGGTGATCCAGCCACTCCAAAAGTCGTTTTCCGGCCATTTCTCTGCACCATCCAAGATACCCTTCTTGTTGTACACCGTTCTCTGAATAGCATCTCCAATTGACTCAGCACTGTGGAGGCGGAGCAGAGGGAGTGAAGAAATGGAGGATGGATTTGTTTGAGGAACGAGGTTTAAATTTTTAGGATTGGGCTGGACCTAGACGCTGGACTTGGACCGTTGGGTGTAATATCTTAGTTTTTTGGGCTTTCTCTTTTGGGATGGGACTTGGCCTATAACTAAAAAAATTAAGCCCAGAAGTTCAGGGTGGGCCCGTGCCCACCGCGGGCGTTACTGGGCTCCACCCCTGAACTGGATGACCCGAAATGATAATCTCAACACATTTCACATATTCACACAGATTTGTGAATGTGTCATAACCAGGCTTGATTATTGTCATATTCATGCTATCGCCAATAGTTTCCGAATAAGGTAGTTCACCTACTACTACAATGGCGTAAGAAAAGATGTTGGACTTCAAGAATTTCCTGTCAGGGATTTTCGCTATAGACAACTTCTGTAAAGAGATCAACAACATTCCTCACAGAAGTTAAAATCCTAGTACCTATCAAAAAAGATGAACATTCAAAAAAGCTGATGCATAATAATAAAACCAACATAGGTTCCAACTAGTTTTTTATCATCTAAATCAAAATTTATAGCATTGATGAACCGAGAACCTAATTATGATATGCCTGACTTGAAGAGATACATACTTCCCTAATGAGAAATGAAAACTATTGGATTGCTTCAACTGATGATCAAACTAAGAAAATTAGTGTTCATCTTGTTAGGGATTAAGCCATTATCCCAATCACAAGTGTGTTACAATTTAGGTGTGACTCGAATTCTTTGTTGAAGTTAATTGAGAGTTCTAATTAAAGTTCATATTAATTAAAATCATATTTGGAATGCTATTGTAGAATCCTATTCTAGTTTAATTGGCGAATTCTAATTGAAATTCAACTAGACATTGGGAGTAGAAATTTGTGTTTGACTTGAAGAGGACATTGGAATGAAGAAAATTAAGTCTTTGGAGTAAATGACCCGAAACTGGGTACCGTAGAGCCACGGTGCCGAGAAAAAACTATCGAGCACCGGGGTGCCACCCGTTTTACCTCCCTACGTTGTTTTAGTCTCATTTTCCGTTTTGGACTCTGTTTTGTCATTCTATTTCATTGACAACTCTACTATGAGGATTTGAACATCCCCTATTTGTTCCTTATATGTATTTGACTATTCTCTACAATTTAGTAGGGGGTTGGTTTTCCGATAAGAAGTTAGAAATATTGTAAATAATCTTTATATTCTTTGTTTATATTAAAATAAAATCTTCATTCTCTGCAAAATTACATTGTTCTTATGTTCTTGTGACCAATTACTTTTATGGCTTAATCTCTTACTTTCTCACCACAAATTGGTATCAACAATTGGTATCAGAGCTTTTGGTGTTGAAATTTTTAGGAAGATTGAGATTTTTTTGTGATAGGACAACAATGAAGCATGATATTTTGCTATTAGATCGCAATACAAGATTTTTTTTAGTGCGGGTAAAGATGCCAGTAGTAATCACTTAGATGGATTTAGATGACGCGTTATTGGGATTTGACAAGATACCCACAACTTGAACTACGGAGGATAAATAATGGAAGGATCAAAATGCCCTATCTTAAATACATCTCCATCTTTCAAATAATATTCTTTAGAACATTTTGAATGAGAAGTCAGTCAATGCATTATGTTTGAGTCACATTATTTTGAAAGAATGTATTATGGAATAGTAGATTGATGGAGAATGTGTGGTTGAAAAAGAAGAAAAAGTTATTGATTTGATGGAAAATTTATTTTATTGAATAATATGTGGTTGAAAATGAGTAGAATAATAGAATGAAAATTTTAATGTGTACCAAACATGGGCACAGTTAAAATTGGAACAATTATACATGACGAAGAGTCTTACTAGCAGATTACATCTGAAGTAACATCTATATTATCGTCTTTGACAGAAGGCACATTTCTTGAGGATCACCTAACTGTTTTTAAGGAAATCGTCACTGATTTGAAGACATTGGAGATCAAATATGATGAAGAAGACTTGTGATTGATTTTGTTGTGTCTATTGCTTGCTTCATACATGTCTTCTAGATATACGATTTTATATAAGTGTGATACTCTCATCATCAAAGAAGTTTACTATACTCTATATTCAAATGAGAAGATGAAGCATCTATAGCATCTGGAGATCATGGAGATGGTCTTATTGTTCGTGGTGGTCGTTCGAGGGGCAAGTCAAAATCTAACTTCAAGTTTTGTAATTATTGTAAGAAGAAATGGCACTTGGTAAATGATTGTTATAAGTTGTAGAACAAATCAAAGTCAACTGCAAATCAACAATCATAAACTTTAGGAGAAGAAAGTATTGTAGAAAATCTTAGCAGTGATGGAAAGCTTCTACCTATGTCTGACTACAACTCCAAACCTGATAAGGCTTGGATTTTTATACAACTTGCACTTTTCATATATCACCCAATCGGAAATTGTTTTTAACATATGAAGAAATTTCAAAAGGTGTTGTGGTTACCAGTAATAAAATACTTTGTCGAATAGCTAGTATTGGTCGGGTCAGAATAAGGATGTTTGATGGGACAGTTAGAACAATTGATGCAGTGAGACACGTTCCAAATCTGAATAAAAATCTTATCTCTTTAAATACTCTTGATTCAAAAGGGTACATGTACACTCTTGAAGGTGAAGTTCTGAATTTTATCAAAGAAGCTCGTGTTGTGTTCACAGGACATAGAAAATCTCATTTATATATATTACAGGGTAATACAGAATTTTCGAGTAATCAACATATTTTAAGAACTCGGGTGGTTTTGAAGTTGACTTCTATATCGTTGGAGTCTAATTTAGGTTCTTCTTTTAAGAATATATCTTAGTTAAATTTTGAAGATATGGATAAATTCGTCTTACCACCATTATCAATGGTGTCATCGTATTCAATTGCTAGAAATAGACCCATTTTTTGCCATAAGATTCCACATAGATACAATTCTGCTACTTTTGTTGATGGTTTGAATATGGTTAAGGGTGTTGATTCTAGCCAAGATCCTTCTTTTGATGCATTTAGTTGTGATTCTATTACAGGGCTTGTTTCAACCTTATTTGGTGGTAATTTGATCACTTTTGCCGCTAATTAGGGTAGCAGAGGTGGAGAATATTTTCAGTTGAAATTGTTGATGGAGAAGTTCACTCGTGTTTGTTCATTGAAGGGTTTAAATTTATTCACTGCAGTGGAATTTGTCTCTAGATGGAGAATTTTTTGAAATTTTGTTCATTGCAGTGGAATTTGTGTCAAGGTGGAGATTGTTGAAATTGGATGTGACCCCAAATTCTTTATTGAAGATAATTGAGAGTGCCCATTAATTAAAATCACATTTGGAATGCTATTGTTGAATTCTATTTAAGTTTACTTGACGAATTCTAATTGAAATTCTACTTGAAAATGAATTGAAAGTATGTATTTGTATTTGACTTGAAGAGGACATTAGGATGAAAATAGTCAAGTCTCGGGATTAAAGGACCTAAGAGTGGGCATCGAGGAGCCACATCGTCGAAAAAAACTGTCTAGCACCACGGCACTACCTGTTCTGCCTCCATATGCTGTTTTAGTCTTCTTCTTTTTTTTTGTTTTGGACTCTATTTTTGGTATAATACTTCATCTACAACTCTACTATGATGATTTGTAGCTCCCCTATTTGTTCCCTATATATATTTGAATTTTCTCTGCAATTTAGTAGGGGGTTGGTTTTTCCCATAAAAAAGTTAGCAACATTGCAAACATATAATCTTTTGTATTCTTTCTCCATATTATAATAAAATCTTCATTGTCTATGAAATTACATTGTTCATGCGTTCTTGTAATCAATTATTTCATATTGTGGCCTAATCTCTTATTTTCTCACAACAAACTAGTATCAGAACATTTCAGTCCATAACAAAATGCAATATCAAATAAAACGAAATTAGAAACAAATAAAACAAACAACCCTAAATCTAAGAGTTACATTCACCAACGCTTCAGATTTTCATTATGAAGGAAAAAAAGATTTACAGTTGTGATCAAATGTCTATCTATCGCTCTAAAAACTCCACTAAAAAGTTCTTTATGCATATGTAAGAATAATAGGATGGCCTAATACACGTAAGAATGACTAATAAACGTAAAAGTGAATCCGTGGTTTAGAGAATAGGTGTGCAGTACAATTCGGCTTTACACATTTTACTTTACTCCTAGTTTTAACATTATGTACCAGCAACTAAAATTTCATTTCAGAACATACCATTTGTAATGTCACCGGAAAGACCATGTCATTCTATTGTGAAAAAAAGAAGAATAATGTGGCTGTAGTTGAATGATTTTATTGAATCACAAGACTTATATTTATACAAGTGTTTTCCCATAATTGTGCTAATATATTCTAGGAAATAAAATATAACAGGAATGTAATGATCCTACAGATAATACATCATATATTGGTCCCATGAATGTTGGGATATTATTGACTTTCCTAACACCCCCCTCAAGTTGGGGAGTGAATATCAAGAACTCCCAACTTGCGTATCATCGTTGAAAAGGGTTCCTTTCCCAATGACTTGGTAAAAACATCTGCAAGTTGGTTAGCTGAAGAAACCTATTCGGTTGCCACCAAACCATCTTGTATTTTGTTACGAATAAAGTGATAATCCATCTCTATATGTTTGGTTCTTTCATGAAAAACTGAATTGGACGCTATGTGTAAGGCTACTTTATTATCGTAATACAATAATGCTGGCTTCAGATGTAATATTCTTAAGTCTTTCAGCAATGAGCGCAACCAAGATAATTCGCAACATGTACCTGCCATGGCTCTGTATTCAGCTTTTGCTGAGGATAAAAATACAGTTCTCTGTCTCTTTGTTCGCCAGGAGATAAGAGAGAATCCCAAAAAAAAACACAATAACCTGCGATGGATTTACGAGAAGTTGGGCAACCTGCCCAATCCGAATCACAATAGGATCGTAAAGACAAATCATTCTGAGAAGGGTAAAACAAACCTTGACCTGGTTTATTTTTCAAATAACACACCACTCGCAATGCAGCTTCCATATGTGGTTTACGTGGTGCATGCATGAATCTGCTCAGCACATGCACCGAATAAGCGATGTCCGGCCTAGTAATTGTCAAATAAATTAGGCGTCCAACAAGTCGCCTATATTAAGATGGGTTCTCAAGCAAATCACCTTCATCTGAGAGCTTTATGTTTTGCTCCATTGGAAATTCCACAGGTTTAGCTCCCAAAAAACCACTATCCTTTAGAATTTCTAAGTATATTTTCTTTGCAAGATGGAAATACCTTTCTTTGAACGAGAGACTTCAATGCCCAGAAAATACTTCAAATCACCCAAATCTTTAATCCGAAAATGATTGTGCAGAAATTGTTTAAGAGCAGATATGGCCGTGAGGTCATTACCCGTAATAAGAATGTCATCAACATATATTAATAATGTTGTAAATGATTTGCCTTTTCGACATGTGAACAATGAATAGTCTGCCTTGGATTGAACAAATCTAGCAGCATGGATAGATGTAGAGAATTTGGCAAACCATTGACGAGAGGCTTGGTTTAAGCTATATAATGATTTGTTGAGGCATTTAAAATGGAATCCGTAGAGGAAGCATATGAGACAGCAACAGGTTTGACAGATGTTTGATTTTGGGTAGTGGATGGAATGGGCTCATAGGGAAAAATATGTTCATGAAAGACAACGTCACAGCTGGTAAACACCCTATGAGCCATCAAGGTTATAAAGTTTGTAAGCTTTCTGGCCAACTGGATAACCAAGAAAAACACATCTTATGGCACAAGGAGCGAATTTATGAGAGACATGCACATCAATAGCATATGCTAGGCAGCCGAAAACCTTAAGATGAGAATAAGAAGGAATCTTACCATATAGGCGCTCAAAAGGAGTTTGACGAGAAAGAATTGACGAAGGCAAACGATTAATGATATGGACAGCAGTGGAGACGCATTCTGCCCCAAAAATGTAAAAGAAGATGTGCTTGAAATCGAAGGGCTCATGCTGATTCAAGAATGTGTCTATGCTTGTGCTCGACAACCCCATTTTGTTGAGGGGTATAGATGCAAGAATGTTGATAATTTGTGCCATTCTGTTTGAAAAATTCTCGCATAGAAAAAAATTCCCCTCCATTGTCAACCCAAATGTTGGCTATAGGAGCACTGAATTGTGTTTGGACAAAAGAGAAAAAACTGGCAAGTAAATGTTGTGTTTCACTCTTATGATGTATGAAAAAAAACCCATGTAAATCGAGAAAAGTCGTCCACAATAGTCAAAAAATATTTAGCACCAAAGAGGGAAGGAATCTTGTAAGGACCCCAAATATCACAATGAATTAATTCAAAAGGTTTAATTGATGAAATGGAACTATTAGAAAACGGAAGTCGAGTTTGTTTTGCAAGTGCACAAACATTGCAATTATTATCGAACTGGAAAGGGAAATTTAACAAATGTTTTGCCATAAAATCTAATCTAGAGAAAGATAAATGCCCCAATCGGTAATGCCATAAATATGTGGAAGATGTGACTGGAGAACATGAGGAACAGGTAATAATGGCTACAGCGGATTGTAGTTCATGTTTTGGTTTCTCTGCTGCCATTGCAACCAAGTCATATAGCCCGTCTCGCTGTTTACCCAAACCAATCGTTTTTTTTGTCATCAAGTCCTGCAAAATACACCAATAAGGGAAGAAAGTTACTGAGCAATTGAGGTCTCTTGTAATTCGACTCACAGACATTAGATCAACCTTACAAGATGACACTCCAAGGACATTTTTTAAAGAAAAAAATGAATTCAAAGGTAAGTTTCCAGTAGAAATGATTGGAGCCTGTTCTCCACTTGGCATAACAACTGGTGGTAAAGAAGTATTCTTTCTCTTGTTGACAAGTAAAGTTGGAGATGAAGTAATGTGGTCTGTTACAACACTATCGATGATCAACTAATATTGTGACAAACCTGAGGAAGCATTAGCAATATTTGCCGTAGGGTTGACAGATTGTTGTGTGGTTTTACCATTCACAATGGACAATATTTGCTGAATTTGTAAATCAGAGAGTCTATTCGTCATAAATTGGATATCCTGTGTTATTGGACCATCTTTGACGCTGTTAACAGAAGACTGATGGCTGTTGTTGTGCCTAGAATGACTGGACCTGGTTGATAGATGTTTTGGGTGTCCTGGTGGGTATCCATTCAATTTCCAACATTTTTCTCGTTCATGATTGTCTTGATTACAATAAGAGCAATGCAAAGGTTTGCGATTAGATGAATAGGATCGAGAAGAACCTTGTTTATGTCGAACGGCCATAGCTACTGGTTCATCCCTTCTAACGACCATAGCTGAGCTCTCTGTTGTCTCACGTGCAGCACCTAGGTTACATTGCTTCTCTTCCTGTATAATGGAAGAGTAAGCTTGGGAAACATCAGGTAATGGATTCATCAAAAGAATCTGCTCTCGAATAGCACTGTAGGACTCATTGAGTCCCATAAGAAATTGCATCAGTCTGCGCCTCTTACTGTTTGGGCCACAAGAACATTTAGTGTCATTATACGAGCTTAGTTCATCCCACAACCTTTTAAGCTTTGTGTAGTACGTAACAACAGTCAACTGGTCTTGAGCAAGACAAACAATGTCCCTTTCAATCTGAAAAATACGTGGAGCATTGGTTTGAGAAAAACTACCTTGAAGGTCTTTCCAAACTTCCTGAGCATTGGCTGAAAAGATAACACTCTCTACAATATTTGGTGCGATGGAATTAAGAATCCATGATAGCACCATATCGTCGCATCTTTTCCACGATGCATATTCTTCCAGATTGGTTGTGGCTGATGGCACTTTGGTTGTTCCATCTACGAAACCCAATTTGGATTTGGCATTCAAAGAAATGACCATGGCTCTCTTCCAGGTTGAATAATTATCCCCATTAAGGGGTTTGGAAACAAGTATCATTCCAGGATGGTCGGAGTGGTGGATCGAATAGGAATTGACAGCATCTTGACTGCCTTTATTCGTAGGCTGCTGATTCGCCATGTTCAGAATTTCTTCATTTGCCATGTCGATGACCAGAAAAAGGAATAAAGAAGGAGGAAAGCTAAGGTATCGTTCTCTGCTCTGATACCATGAAAAAAAAAAGAATAATGTGGTTGTAGTTGAATGATTTTATTGAATCACAAGACTTATATTTATACAAGTGTTTTCCCATAATTGTGCTAATATATTCTGGGAAATCAAAATATAACAGGAATGTAATGATCCTACAAATAATACATCATATATTGGTCCCATGAATGTTGGGATATTATTGACTTTCCTAACATATTGTCCATCCTCCACATTGATTGCCAATATTGTGAGCATGGCTCCCAGCCACAAGTATCTTCGGAGCTCTCTTTGGAAGGGGAGGCATTGGCTCATCATGATTTTTGCCATTTTTCAGAAGGACAAGTGATCTCCTCAAAGCTTCTCGGGCCAACTCTCTGTTGGAGATATTTTACACAAATAACATGTGCATACAAGTTTCACGAAACAAAATCTTGGATTAACTAATTGAGTACCGAATATGCAAAATAGATGCCGTGGGCACGCTTTACTGAAATGAGATTCTGCCATAAGTATAGACTCATAAATTTACTTACCGAAATCTAATTTGAGAAGACAAATTAATAAATCTCCGACTTCGAATGTATGAACATGGATTCATTACTTCCCAATCTTGAACGCATCTCTCTTTAGTTTAAACTTTGTCTTTGTCTTTGTCTTT
>CAIGRO010044685.1:0-17046 GCA_903798355.1 Fraxinus baroniana | reverse complement strand
AAAATACAATTTAAACTAAGGTTACAAATAAATGCAAAATGAATTTGAATGCAAAAGTTTAAAAAAATTAATGTATGGAAAGTGCACTAGGATCCCGAATCATCAAGCAAGATCACTTTTAAGTTCTATTTCACAATTCGATAACACGATGAGTTTGTTGAAGAATATGAGAAGTGATGTTTCTCATATGGTATCCGTTACAACACTGGAAGGATCCTTTAATTCCTCGATGTCAAGATGTTTCATCGTGGGCACAGTTGACCTTCTAAACATGTGCATTTTCCAATCGGTCTGATTGGAATAATCGGTCGATAGTAGAAAGCACGAGGAAATATGACTGATCTTTGATTGACCACGAGTTCCTTCGACTTTGGTCGTGACATCTTACTCACGGGTATCTTTCATTTGTGGTCGTGTTGATGGTTAGTCCTTTCTACTTGTGCTAAGGTCTTACCTTTCTCCTAGGTCACCAGTGTTAGTCGCACGTGATTTTCCCTTGATGCCATTCATATGTAGCTGGGTAAATAGTCCATCTGGAGTTGAGTTTGTGTCTAACTTCAAATCACTAGTATTGTTATATATTCTACCAACTAGTAATAGAATTAGTAAGATTTCTCAAATTGTTAGGGGCGTGTAATTTTATACCCAAGGTATTGACGTGTCTATCAAATAATGTCTAATTTAAATATTAATTTTTTATATAGTAACAAAAACATTAGATCCTGATTTGTTGAGTTTGATGCGATTCTTAATGATGTCTTAAAATAATGTAATTTAAACGAGACAATAGAGTAAGCCCCTGTTTGGTCTGAATTCAAGTCACCATCACACAACATTTCAACCACACATTTCAAATTTTTTTATCACAGTATACTAAGAATTTAATTTTAATCCTTATCAAACATTCTATAAAAACTAGTACATTTTTGGCCTCTAAAATAAATATTAGTGTTCATGCCTGGGGGTGAATGAATCATGGTCACGGTGCATAAATAAGATCTTATAATAATACTATATGAATTTTTCATGCACCTTTTCTACCCGTGGTTTGTCATGTCTGCATATGTTTTGATTAAAATCATGTAGACTTGTTTTTATTATACACCTTCAATGAGCGTATCACATGTATGTGCATTTAGTGCAATTTATTTTCACATGTGTTCTGGCGGGATCTCATTTTATGTTCCATGCCACTCCATAGTCATTTTTACATGCAT
This sequence comes from Fraxinus baroniana, assembly GCA_903798355.1. NCBI lineage: Eukaryota > Viridiplantae > Streptophyta > Magnoliopsida > Lamiales > Oleaceae > Fraxinus > Fraxinus baroniana. The sequence continues at coordinate 15,829 of CAIGRO010044685.1, read as the reverse complement.
TTATGTTCCTATCCATTTCTTCTAAAGAAGTAGCCAAAGTTTTCTTCTTAAGATATGCACTGAATTTAATTATGTCGATAGAATATTGAATTTGAGTGGGCATCGGCATTGGTATCTTTGTTGAAGCTATTTGATTTCATTTTCAGAGCAACGATTCGAGTGATAGACATGGATGGAGTTTTCAGAAGAATTCTGCTAGACATCGAGTTCTGAACACTGTTATTTCTGGGGCAACCTCTTCGAACAAAGCAAGCTCAAAATCTGCCACTATCAGCTTCCAGTCACAACCTAACTTGACTTCTCCAGAAAAAAACTTCTTTAATTCAATTGACAGAGAAGGAAATTGAGTTTCGAGCCCAAGTGAACTCAAAACTGTCGGATTCCATAGCTACCAGAGAAGATGAATCTTTAGTCGAAGGGACCCCAAAAGAGTCCACTTTACTCTTATTGTTATCACATGCTCCTTAGTACATGTCATTGTATTGCTTGGCAATGATCCCTGTGGATATTCTACAAGTTGTTGAGCAATTTGACCAATCCGTGTCTCTAACTTCTTGATAGATGCTTGTTGATTTTAAAAATTAGTATAAATCTGTTGGAATACTTAAGCTATTTTCTACACATATTGATTAAACATCTCTCTCAAACTTTGTCTATATCTTGTTGGAAATTATTCCCATATGTGTTGAAATTACGGGAATTATTTTGAATGAAGTTTACTTGTTCCTCTGAAGAAGCACGCATCAATCAATTTTTTATATCGTGATTTCTCCTACAATTCTCACATGCTAGACTGACAATCACTGAATTTGCTCCATGTGTTTGCAATTTTACAAGTAACTCCACGTGCTTTGTTAAAGTAGTAATCTCTGCATTGGTAGATGTTGTGCTATCTAGTTCATAAATTCCAGCTGTCTTCTTAGGTACCACTTTTTCTGATGAGAACATTGAATGTGTAGTGACAATTGATTCGAACAAATCTAGGGTTTATTGAATTGATTTACCAATAATTTCACCAGCAGATGAATCCACATGGAATTTTGGCAATGGTGAAAGTCTGGTATAAAAGTGTTGCACTTGATTACCTATGGTGATTCCATGATTTGGTCTTTCTCTACTGTCAAAAACAGAAACAACAAATGGCGAAGATAAAAATATTCCTATTTAACTCCTTGAATCTATTCCATGCTTCATGATAACTCTCTCCGTCTCTCTATTGGAAAGCTTGAATTTACAATCGAGTTTTTGCTACTTTTGTTGGTAGAAAGAATTTGTTGCAAAATTTTCTAATAAGTTCATCTCATGTAGTAATGCTTCCATGAGGTTTATCATCCAACCACTCCAAAGCTCCATCCCTAAACGTGTAAGGAAATAATCGCAGCTTGATAGCATCTTCATTAACTCCTGAAGCATGGAAGTTCTGACAATTTTTTGGGAAATCTGGAAATATGTGTTCGAATTTTTACGAGGTAACCCGTATAATTGAAAAATGTTGCTAATCAAATTGATCAAATCTGCCCTTATTCGAAAATTATTTACCCAAAAATCTGGATACACAATAGTGGAGCGTGCATGCGCTGCTATAGGCGTCAAGAACATTGAGACTGACAAGCCTCCTTCATGTATCTCCACTCGCTCATTTTGTTGATTTTGCCGTATCACTGCTCTATCGGCAACTTGTCTAATTGGCTGTATCAGAATAATAATATTTTGATCGTCAGCCAACTGTTGTTTCTATTTTTGTTGGTGTTCTTTGAGTCTGTTTGTAAAGATACGTTCTATTTTTGGATCAAACGGTTGTAGATTATCGCCTTGGGAATGTAGTATACACCGAACACCTTTTTGTGTTATAAAAGAAAATAAACTAATAAAATAACGGTAAAATATAAAATAAATTAAGATTAAATGTAAATAGTCCTCGAAAACAAGGTAAAAAAGTTGTTGTCAATTTTTACATCGCAAGTGTACAATATCGTAACAAATAATATAGTGGACCTTTGAGTCTAAATTATCGTTCCAACGAGGACTAGATTTTAATGCTTAAATTACTGTTTTTAACTATGACAAAAACAAACAAAGGGTCGTGATTTGTTATAATTTTTTATCTAACTATTTGAAAATGATTGAATGAACATAAAGATCGGTTTAGAATTTAAATATGAATGAAATATTAGGGCTAAACAACTTCATCTGTTGATCAGATTTAAATTTTAATTCAAAATTCATTACTTAATGTAGTGTTCGATGAAATTCTTCTATTGTATTCAATTTATCCCTCTCGAGTTGTCATTGGGCCTATTTAACTAATTCAATCACATATCTCTATGCGAATCAATTTTAGTTAAATGAAATATTAGTTCTAAGAATTTATCTAAGACCGTAGTAATTAATATAGGTATCTTTACACATTATATTAGGTTACCGAATTCTAATTTGTGGTCTAAATCTATAACTCACATCTCGATTCGAAATAAATTCACAAAATTATTGAATTAATGATCAAGTAATTCAAAGTATTAAGTACATAATTAAATCAACACATAAATATTGAAAGAACTTGAATCTTGAATAAAAGAAATAAAAGGTCTCAAAAGATTACATTGTTTGACCTAATAGAAAACTTAGCTACTCATAATAATTGAAGAAAAACTAAATATTTGCAATGAATACATCCATGTTTCGAATTGAGATGTATAAAAGAGGATGAATCTTGCACCAAGTTCTCTTCTTGCCTCCAACCTTAATTTCAAACCCTAGCTCTTGATTTCTTGTTTTTCTCTCGAATTCTTAAGTTGTATCTTGTGCCTCTCAATGTATGGAATCCCCAAAAAGTGCTTCATTTCTTTTATTTATACATCTCCTCTTGTGTTTCTCGAATCTAGAGTATTTCTAGGCTTTTAACATACCAAAACTTGCATGTCTAAGTGTTGGTGGCAACGCCTGAGCACTGCGATGCACTGTCTAGGTGGCTCTTAAGCGCGGAGGGGTGGCGCTACCCTTCTGCTCTTCAGTTGGACCTTCGTGACACCAATGCTCCATGTTGCTGCTTAGAATTTGATGTTGTGGCGCCTGGGTGTTACCGATATGGCGCACGGGCACCATTTTTCTGTTTTTTTTCCTGTTTTTTTTTTTTTTCCCTTACTTAGCACCCTTTTACACCACTTCACCAACCTATAAAACAACACTAACAAACACATAAAAAACATTCAACACTCAAAAGATTTAGCCAACAATCAAGTTAAAATCGTATAAGACTCGTTAGTAACACGAACTCGTCAGTCAGAAATTTATATTTTTTCTATTTTTTAAGATATCTTTTCAATTTTAGTATTACGGACAAGTAAATCTTGATCTCGTTTCCCAATCCGTAGCCATATACTTGGAAATCAAAATGAATGATTGAACCCTTGACACAACAAATGACTTTGGTTTCTACTTTTCATAAATTGACCCAAGTTGACGGGCTTTTGGAGTGGTTCCTATGCACACCAACCTATTAATCACCCGGACCGACTTATAATGGCTAAACAATATCCAGATCGACATCTCTGATCCATTTAATAACTATGATTTTGTGACTATGACCGATAATTTTAATATTTGGTAACAAAATTTTAGAAATGAAAACTTTTTTTTTCTTCTTTAGGGAAAAACTGAAAATTTCGTCCATCAATGTCACCTAGACATGGGCTTCTGCTCTAAGGACTAACAGAGGAGCACACTATTGAGAGAGTCAAACTCAACCTCCAGAATGATCAATCTGATGTCCCGCGGAAACTACAAACCATGACGGAGTATAATAGATTCTGCTATCTCCAGGTCAAAACTGCCATAAAGTGCCGAGAACAAACCACAAAGACCATACTAAAGCTTGTCGCAAATGATAGTCCGCACTCCCACAAAACCATTTGAAGCTCGAAGATTCTTATCTATGTTCAACTTCGGTCGTCCAATTGTCGGTCTGACTAATCTAAGACCGGTCCGAACTGCACGAGAATCTCCTTGCAAAAATGCTTAGACCTTGTACAACATTGTAGCTTGGCCACCTTGATTAATCAAATCGATCCTCACACGCTAGATCTTCAATGGAATACCCGGTTTCTTCAACTCCAAATGACCCACAACATGCTATCTATAAGCTCAAATTCACCCATAGTCGGTTGGTAAAAAAATGTATAAAATAGTGTCATCCCTAGGATTTTATAAGTTCTCAATTTGTGACCACCCTCTACACATGTTCACTGAACAAACATATGAAAGTTGGTCTTAATTAGGGATGGCAAACGGGTCAAGTCGCTTGCTAACTCGTGGACTCGACTTATTTGACTTGGCCCATAGATCGCTCGAACTCGTATTATGACAAGCCATGGGTCGAGCCAAGCTCAATAATTTGATGAGCCCATATTAAAGTTCATGGGCCAAGTCTACGAGTCATGGCAATGACCGTTGGCCCCAACGGCCATTTTATTTATATTTTAAATGGGACATTTTTCCTATATACCCCTCCTTCTCACTTCATTTTTCCCACACAACTTTCTATCTACCTCCTCAATCTACAATACAATTCTTAAAATCTTCACATTAGCTATTTTATTGTGCCATATTGAATTGTCTTTAAATTTACGAGTTAAATCCACCAATGCCACCCAATTTTATACTTAGTGTTATCATGGTCGATTTTGTTTCACAATGACCATCTAACTTTATATATAGTGTTACCATAGTCATTCAATTTTATTTTATTCACAATGGCCACCTAATTTCATATAATATTTCACCATGCCTAACCAATTTTTTTTCACCATTTTCATTAATTATAATAATAATATTTTTTTTTCAAATAGATTTTTATTTTATTTTATTTTTTTAAGTAATTTTTTTAAATAAGTAATTTTATTTTATTTTTTAAGTAACATTTTTTAAAAAAAATAAGTTTTTATTTCATTTTTTAAAGGGTTAATGCTCTCCACCGACAGCTCACCCTCCAATAGGGGGACACCACTTTTTTTTGGGTTGGTTCTCAACTCTATCCAAGAAGCAGTGTTCTTTTTTAAATAAGTTTTTAATTTAATTTTTTAAAATATTTATTTTATATATATAATGTAAATTTATCGTTTTATCCCTTTTAAAATTAATGAAAATGGTGAAAAGAAGTTAGATGACTATGATACAATGATATTTGAAATTGGATGGTCATAGTGAAACGTTATATAAAATTGGATGGTCATGTTAAAATAAAATCAAATTGGATGGTCATGGTGACACAAATACAAAGTTGGGTGGTCATTGATGGATTTAATCCTTAAATTTACTTATTTGAGTTATTTATGCCCGATTTTAGGATAAATTATGTTATTGTATTTCTTTCTTTCTTCAATTAGTTCAAATGAATTACAACATATTGTTGAAAACTGACTACTTCAAAAAAAAATTCCAGTACTTCCAAATCCATCAACAAATAGTGAAAATGGTAGTAAAAGTAAATTTTTGATTCTTGACCAGTTAAAGATTTCAATACATATTAATTGAATAATTAATCGAACAATCACGATTGACTTCTTGCTTTATGGGAGTAATGGGAGATCAAATGAATAATAGCTTGCTTTAGCACCACCAGTCCGTACCTTTCAAAACCTATGAGTCTATCCTCCCGGTTCGGAATTCGGATGGATAGTTTTGGAGTAGAACCATGCTACATTGTCAGAAAAAAATTTATCAGAACACTGTCAGACACTCACACCATAAGGGGGGTGGGTGGGGTTTTTTTTCCATTTTTTATTCTCGTGGGCCCCACACATGTAATGATCTGGTACTCTTCTGATAAAATTTTAAATGTACATGAGGATTTATCCTTTGGAGTAATGGGAGGGGACATAAAATAGTTTTTCGTTTGTAATTTTCCTTCCATCTTTTTCATTTTTTTTTCTTCCAAAAATGTAAAACTAAAATTTATACAGTCACGCGCTTGTGTAGAGCGTGATAACTAGAAAATAAAAGGCCAAAAATATAAGGAAAATGGGTTATTAACATAAAACGTCCTTATGTATTAAATTTATTGTGCAAAACATCCCAACATTGTATTGTTTTACATTTTCACCCATATTTCAACATTTCAACGTGGAAATCATCATTTTCATCTAATTTTGTAATAAAAAGATGTGAAATGATGGATATACCATTTTATTTAAATTAAATAAAAAGAAAATAAAAATAAAGAACTAATTATAATCACTCTCATTTTTTTTAAATGCAAATGAGTCCTAAATAATTTATTAAAAAATTAAAAATAAAAAAGTCTCATGTTCTTGTTTTTTTAAAATTTAAATAAGAGTGAATATACAATATTTTATAGCTTTTCATTGAGAAATTAGATGAAAAATGATGATTTTTCACAATGAAAGATTGAAGTAAGGGTAAAAATGTAAAAAAAATGCAACAGTGAGAAATTTTGTACAATGAATTCCATCTAATAAACCAAAACAAAACAAAAAAAAAAAAAACAAGGCTAGGGTTTCCTTTGGGACCCCACCATTTTATCTATTTATCTGTACATTCATTATAACTCATCTGTATATATTTCGATCGATTAAAGCTGGTCGGAAATTAGGGTTTGACGAATTGGCTGCCGTGGCTGTTAATTAAACGGAATAGGAAGATTGGATTTTAAAGATAGACATTTATATATTTGTGAATCAAATCGAACGGAATCGAATTAGTTGAATTTGTTAATATGGGAAGATCGAAGAAATCAAAAAGGGTTAATTGGGCTTCAGATGTTAATCTTTGTCAGGTAAATCCTCTAAAGGAATTTCTTCGTCTTGTTTAATGATTTTTCTATCCAATTGCAATATTGAACCTTTAAAAAATAGAAAGATGGATGATGGACAGTAAGTTGAGATTTTGATGGATTTTAAATTATTATATAAGTTAAAATTAAAAGGAAAAATGCTGGTTTTTGATGGATGAAACTAAAAGGCTTGTGTATTTCTTGATTCCTTCATTTAAATATTGCTTGATACGAGTAATAATCACTAACTTTGAATAAGTAATCAGATTGATGGAAAGCAGAAAGTAAAGAAGCTAATAATTAAATAGAAAAACAAAGAAACAAGGAATGCAATTCCTTGATGGAAGTTCAGTGTTGATATAAACAACGGATGAGTTTAAGCTGAATAAGAAAGTCAGTTACCATGAACGAGTTTTTCTCTCTTTTTTATGAACATCAATTTTGTATTTTGATGTTTGTGCTGATGAATGTGAGAAATAGACTAGTCAGCAAAATTATCACTTGAAATTGTCATAACATTCTGAGGTTGCATGAGCGTTGGTGATCTCATAATATAAGGATTGAGATTGAACATAAAAACCACATGGAATTTGTGAAGATTGTGGCTTCCTTTCTAGTTTGAGAACTTGAGAAGGAGAAACTCAAAACAAATGGAAAGTGAATGACGAGAAGATTGTTCTTTTTGTAATGGTGGAACTGATAATGGATTGATGTAGGTGGACCAAGAGGTTCTTCAGATATAAATGAACCAATGTTTGTGTTAGTTCGACTATAGACAGAGGATACCACTAAGTTGCAGCAACATGTGGAATGATTGGTTTAGCTTTTGTCAGTGTATTTAAGTGTTGTTGAAATCGAGAATGATCCTGAGATGGTCTTATTATGTTTGACAAGTATCTGCTGTTAGATGAAGCGAAAATGTTGACTCAATTTTTCTCTGTAGAAAAGCAGAGAAAAAGTTTAAGAACTGAAGGAGATAAGGTTGACGTTATCAGTGAAACAAAAAATGAGATTCATTTAAAATGAGAGTAGCCAACAGAGGATTTGATGTGAAAAAGGAGAAGGATAATAGTTCCAACTGACATTTATTTTTTTCTTCTCAAATAGAGTGGTGCACCTTTTTGGGGAAAAAAAATGAGGAACTGTTGTTGTTTCTTTTCCAGAAAGAGCTATCATTAACTAGTTGTCGCTGTCATTTTTAGATTCATTTGCAGTGGATATTAGATAGATTTGTTGATGATGTTACTGTTGGCACTTCAGCTAGTAAGATCTATGTGGTTTACATCTAGTTGCAGACCCTTCAGTAAATGCAATGCTAGTTCTAGTGAATCAGGAAAAAAGGGATTCATGTAACTGACCCATATCATATGTCTTGTCAATGATTTTTGTTGCCCGACCTCCAAAGTTTAAAATATTTATACTGATATTCAGCTACAGGGCCATTTACACTTGTGTTTTATGTTGAACGTGCACATTCACCTAGAAATCATTCTTAGTGCCTAGAGGATTACCTTTTCCTGATTTCACCTTTCATGTCTTCATTTTATTGACCTTTTGCAGCATCAGATAATTGTTGCAATTTGGTCATTGTTAATATTCTGGAAGTTATGGTGCAATTATCTGATGCACACAAGAAAATATCAACCGCCTACCTCTCCTAATATTTTGAAGTGTCTCAACTGTGTAACATAGATAGATTCTTTAGTGGTCTAAGATGAAAATGAGTATCATACACATTTTATATATGATAATTTAAACTGTGTTAATAACTTCTTCTCTAGTAGTTGTAGCTGTGTAGATTCGAAATTAATCCTATATCATTTTTTGGCATTTAACCAAAATTTCCAGATTATAGGAATGTTTTAATTGAGAAGTCTCCCTTGTGGTACAATATCGTCTGATGAAGTTTCTAGGGGTTGAAAGGGCTTAGTTATTTAATCAACTGAAGGCTAACTTGACTTGATAAGCAGCCATGGTGGCTAAATAATGCTAGTATTCCAGTTTGAACAATTTCTTTATCTTGGGTTTCACTGACATATGGGTTAGGTGGCTGACATATATCCTAGAGTAAAATGTATAGGAGGCTGCCATACTTTTGTCAAATTTTGATTCCTTGATTAACTTCTCTCATTCTACTTCAATTTACTCAGTATACTTTCTGTTCGGACACATTGTCAAATGAATAGTAAATATAGATGGAATGCTAGTCATGTTTAAAGTTTAGTGGTAAAAATCTGAATGAGGGAAGTAATGTAGTTTGTTGATTTAAATTAGCTCTATTTTTTGTAACCTCCTTTCTGTGAATATTAGAATTTCTAACACTGATGGAACCTTAAGAGGTGTCTGAGTCGTATCTGAAAAGTTGAATGATGATAAATCAGCTGCAGGATTAAGTTTTGTTGTTAAATTAAGGTATCTCAATGTCTTGTGCTCTTCTTAATGTTGAAGAAAAAGGCGTGTTCCAGACATGTGGTGGGGTGGGTGATTTGAAATGAACGAGAGTTACAGTGAGTCATTTGAATCATAGAAATTCAATGGGCTTATTGAAGTTTCTCGTTCTCTGATGTCCTTTATCTTTTCTATTCATGCATCAGTTTAAGTGTGCAATAATTTTTCCTTCCTAACAAGGTTTAAATTTCACATCCCTTGTCGCAAACTTTTAAGGTTAAATAACAATTGAAATGATCGATGTATAACATGAAAAATAAATATGTATATTGTATAAAGAAGTGAGAGAAAAATTAGAAGAAAAATGTATAAAGGAATTTCAGTATCACTGGATATATCAAATCACTCGTCTATATTAATAGATAGTCATATTTATCCTTAAAAATTCAAGAAATTGCTGATGATGGACACCAAACTTTTCCAATTGGAGCACTTGGTCCTAAATCAAAATTTCTTGTCATTTGGATCACAAACTCATTTTTTGGTGCAAATTAATTCTGACTGGATGGAGACCATCTTTTTTTTTCCTGTTGCAAATTGGTGCAAACCCCAGGATTTGTAAATGGGGAAGAGAAAGTCTCCAGTTTTTTAGAGGGGTTTTGTGAAAATGAAGGGGTTTTCTCAGTGGGTGGAAGTGGGTAATGGAGGAGTTTGATGGCAGCACGTCGGAAATTGATGAAGATAATCTTTTTGTCCATTTTCTTTTTACCTTTTCAATTGTTTTTTTTGGAGAAATGTAAATGATTGATGAAAATAACCCTGCCATAAGTGTTCATGTGGACGGTATGTGACATTTACCAGAATTTTTGACAGTTTCTGCCTAGTGGGGATCAACTTGCACCAAAAATGGAAGTTTGAGTATCTGAATGTCAAGAATTTTGATTGGGACCTAAGTGCTCTACGTCGCAAAGTTTGGGGACCCTGGCTGTAAATTTAATCTAAACTTCCAAGCCAAATAGATGACTGCCGAAATTTAAAATAATAATAATAAAACATAAAAAAATTGAAATGGGTTACGATGAGCCAAGTGATTGGGCTCAAAATTTTTTATACGTTCAAGATGATGCTTGAGAGAAATACACGACATCTCTCAATTCTCTACACTAATGATGAGCATCAACAAGCTTGCAATTTTTTGTCACTCAGCATGTGAATGGTTAGGGAAGGCTTATAATAATGTAGCATGACCATCATTAATCACTCAGTAAAGGCACGAGGGCAATATTTTAGCAATGAGAAAAGTCATGGATGCCAAATTGCTGTAAGAAAACTAAAACAAAATGCTATTGACCAAGCTTAACTGCTTAAGTCCCCGAGACTACAATTAATAGTTGAGTGTGGAACACAGATGAATATTTTAGTGTGGTTCCAAATACTTTTCCAAAAAATAACTGGCTCTTGACATTTCTATCGAATACAACAGTAGAAGGCTACCCATACAAGTAATGATTTCATGGAAAACAATTTGCCACATGCAAGGATGTACAAGTTCTGGAACAGAGAATAAAATGTCATTTGAGAAAGAATCATGACTTCTAACAGCTATAGACAATCTTAGAGTAATATTCATGCTAATTTCATGTCACTTAAAGGGCAAGTGAAACTATAACTGGAGCATATAACCCAAAACTCTGTTTCTTAGCATTACTTAATTTTCGAGTGCCATACTGATTCTTGATTCTGGCAACATCTCGTTTAAGATAGTGCTAATAGAATCTGTCTTCTAACGCTAGGTCTACTCCCTACCAAAATATTGCGTTAACCCTCCTACATGTAATTCCTAAGCTAAGAATTCTCTAATTGAATGATGATAGGTACACTTTTAGTTCCTGTGAAAAGACAATCCTTCCAAAAATTACGTGTAAACAACTAACTCATGAATTTATTAGGATCATTAGGTATCCCAAAAGGCTGAAGTAATGACTCCTATAAGTCATCCCGGGTATGGAAGGCCTTTTCCATTCATGCCCTGGTTGAATCCTAATGTTATGGTATCTATTATGTAAGTCTCTTTTGGAGAGTGAACCAACTAGCTCATCCAACATATACTCGAAGGTTAGGAAAAACCTATACTTCGCTCTGATTTGGTTATGGCTCTAGTGTCTACACAATTTCCAAGATCTGTTTTTTTTAGGAGGGAGTAATATAGACTTACCACAACACTACAGCTATTATGAATGAACTCTCTTTATTTATGACTTAGAAGTCCTCTTAGTCTATTCAACTTGGATTGCCATGGGATCATCCTATAATAGAGAATGTTAGGCAATTATAATCCACGGATTAAGTTTATGGCAATAGCTACATGTCTCTCATCGGTGGTAGCTCATGAGGAAATTCCTCACGTGTGGTATCTCTGGTTTCCTGCTTTAAAGGTGTACATGATGGGGGGCCTCATGCTGGATTCAGAAGAAAGAAGAAAGCATTTTCAAGAAAAAAAACAACAAATATAGCACCAAATTCACTTCCTTCTTGCTCAAAGTTACCATGAGATAGAAGTTGAATCCTGTTTCTTTGTGAGTTCCTAGAAGTGGGCTTGGCTAGTGGCTACAGGCTTGCTGTTGAGGACCAAGGGTTTAACAGGTCTCAATACCAGTTTCTTACTTCTATGATTAAACTCATGGGTTTTTTGCACTCAAAAGTTTTCCACATCAAAATAATGAGTGTCATCCATGAGTAATATATCATATTATAAGTCCTCTCAACAAGTCTAAACTTTAGTGTAGCTAGATATCTCTCTGCTGCAAAGAAGTTTTATCTATGTAAGCTACTTTGAAATAACAATGGTGGAGCTCAAATTGAACACCAAATTTAGCAATGTTAGATTTTGGCTTTAAGTTCAAAATGCTTCTTCCTTCAATCACAAGTTTGCAAGACCTGTCCTTGTAGTGCAATTAGACATGAAAGATTGTTGCGCCCCCACATGCATTAGAGTCGCTGGGAAGATTTGTCTAATTACTGAGACTACTTTGTCATCGTCCCTATAACCCTCGGCATTATTTTCCTTGTAATCAGAAATTTCTATACGGTCAAAGGCAAAATGATCATAAGTGTAAATGTCATCTTCTGTAATATAAGAAAATAAATTAGAATCTACTTTATTTATCTGCTCTTGAAATAAGTGTTTGCGTGTCTTCAAATGAAATCTCCACAGCAATCTCCATCCCTTTCCCTTGGCTGACACAACTAGAATCTGGTCAGCTAAATTGTATATGTTATTCCAACAAACCTAGATAAAGGAGAACTACATGCCTCTCGTTGGACAATCTGGTATATTGTTCTTTTTTCTGGAAAACCACATTCCTCTCCTTGTGGAAGATCTAGGAGATGACTTGTATGTCTTTTATTATCAATACTCTCTAAGAGAATCAATGGACCTATTTTTTATGTTACTGCCTAAGATATTTCTGGTCTATTTTCTTTTGAGGGTAGGGATTTTTTAGGAAACTGCTGAATAATAATATGTTTATGTAGCATGTGTGCTGTGCTGCCTCTTTTTTTTTCCCCCAGTTTATTCTGTCTCTTACATGGGTGGAAATTTTGCTTTGTTGTCCTCATAGGTGTTAAGACTAGATTTAAGGAACAAATGGAGTCAAATTTGTGAATGACTGCTCCAGTTTGTTTTGTATGGCTAATTTGATGAGAACATATAAAGTGTTCATGAACGTCTTCTAGCTATCCTGCTGTGGCCTTAACAAGGTGGTGAGGCTAGATAGAGGTGCTTGAGCCTGCTCAATAGTTTCAAATGCCCCGAAGAATAATTTACTTAAAAAAGTACTTTCTGATTAGTGGTTGTTTTAAACATTACAGATAGTTTTCATATTGTTTAGTTTGTTTGTTTTCGTGTCCATTATGCCTTGCAGTTTCATTTCTATTTATCGTTGTTCATGTATCCTGTAGAATGTATCTACAGTCATGCACTTCATGGTTAACTATTTCTGGGATAAAATATACTTTGATGTTAATAGACAGTATCTGTAGATTGACTTAAACGAGTCAATTATTAGAGATGAAGCCTATTACTGTTCAATAGACTAATAACATTCCTTCTTTTAGGTAAGGCTGTTTTTGTCGGAAGAATCTCCTTCACAAGTTGGAGTTGAAACTCAAGACCACCTCCAGGCAAAGACTTTATGGTCAGTCCATACAGGCGGTATCGCATCTGATGACAATTTGCCACCCGGCTTTGAAGGGCACCAGCCTGGAAATCTTTGGAGAAATAAGTTGTCCCAACTACCTCTTATCAAATGGAGATGCCCTCCCAGAGTGAGTCATTTGTTATTGTTGTGTTTGTAAAGATAAATATGCTAAAGCACGAGTATTATAATTCAAAGACTTGAGATGTTAGGGGAAAAAGGGGGGGAGTTTAACTAAACAGAGAATAAATTCTTCACTTTACTGATACGATACACTCAGACTTGACTTCCTTACGAATTTGCACCTTTCTATATAAACAAAGTCTCACTAAACACATCTCCTCAATTTTCTTAGTTTTCTTGTTCTGCTGGAACGGCTTTGTTTGCAAGTTCAGTTACCCTATATACACTCTACACGGGGTAGGGGAGTGGGGTGGTATTCATCTTCCTTGCAGAGTTGAATTATAGCACATTATGTACTTGCAAAGGTCTTGCCTTAAAATGATTTTCTGCATATTTTACGACTCTTTTGCAGTTTGAAGTGGACGGTGTGTGGAGAGTGGTTGCTGGGGAAGAGAGTAAAGAGGTGGAAGCTCAAAATCAACGGGAGATGAGAGTGCTTGAAGCAATTTATCCTCGTCTGTCGTCTATTCCTCCAAAGTGTGATGTTTTCCTCTTTTAAGTTTCCTTTTCATTCCTTTATTTTATTTGACAGTGTTTGGGCTTCAAGTCAAGTTTTTATTACATGTTCGTATTTCTCTCTTAATGAAACGTTTGCTAATATACTTGTGTAGCCCTTCGATATCACTGGGCATAGAAGACTCGTTTCAGAATGACCAAGATACCATTCTGATTCCTATCACTGCCATTGAGGATGATGATGCTGCACTAGATGCACCACTTCCCTGCATGGAGTCAAACACTGCCCCCATGGCCTCACAGCCACAGATATTGGCCCACAGAACTTCCTCCTCTCAGGTTAGCAGCGGTTCTGATCCCCATGCCTATAAAATCCCAGAAACAGGTGAAGACTCTTTACTGCAGCCTGATATTGTAGCCACTGCACAAGCTGCCTTGACTGCAGCAATGTCGAAAAACAATCAGGGAAATTTGATTGATCATAACTTGCTCATTAAAATTCTCAGCGATCCTAAAATGATTGAGAAACTCGTTACGAACCATGGAACAGCCTCCAGCACTCAAAATGTACAAGCATCCAGCATTCCAAATATACCACCCACTGGTGTGCAAAATATTCTGTTTTCCAGTAATATGCCATCAACCAGCATGCATAATTTTCCCTCTTCTAGCACAATAAAGTTGCCTAATTCATATTCCAGTACTATCAATGGTCGGGATCCACCTTCTGCTCATGTTGCCCGACCAGAACTCGTTTCATCTCCGGCTACGTCAAGTCGACCTTTCTTTTCTCCAAGTAGGATAAGACCGATTCCCCCAATCCGGCCATCAGTGCCCGAGATCATTTTAGCACCCCCTCCATCTGCAAGACCTCCTGTAATTAAGGACGTTAACTATTATAAGAGTCTCATTCAACAACATGGAGCAGAACGACCAGAGGGGTTACCCCAATTGGGTAATCAACGATTAGGCACAATCCAAGAACCTCTAAATGTTGCCAAATCTAGGGACCCAAAATTAAAGATTATGAGGCCTTGCATATATTTCAATAGTGCAAGGGGTTGCAGGAATGGAGCTAACTGTGCATATCTGCATCAGACATCATCCCAGCCGCAGGTCAGTAGCGTTCCAGATGTTCAAAGTACAAAGAGAATGAAAATGAATAGAGAAATTACTGGTACGTAACAATATTCACATATATTTTGTGAGAAGAATTCCCTTTATTTTATATTTTGCAAAGAGAGAAATTCATATTTTGTTATATTCTCATCTGGAATGGTTTACTTTGTTCATGTATTGTGATAATATTTTACATTTTTGCATATTTTATATGACGTGGTTCGCATTGCGTTCTACGCTTGTGATGTGTCATAGGAGTTATGTTTTGTGAAAGAAATATTCCAATTTTCCAGTTGTGTTTATCTAATTGTTTCATGAAAATCTTGATTGTATGTTTAATGTGTTGTACTCGAGCTTCTGTGAGATGCACAAGTCACCCTCTATGCTTGAGATAGTTAAAGTGCATAATTGACGGTGAGAGCACCACCTACGACACGAGAGTTGAAATCTCGATGAACACAGTATTAAGAATATAGGAGTATTTTGATGTCGAATGCAACAATATTTAGAAGTTTACAATAATAATTTTGTGGGCTCAAAGTACTTGTGAACAAGTGTTTTTAGCAATTTGTATGACAAAATCAATGCATAGTAAACCTTTTAAGCAACGTTATCATTCCATTGTGTAAGTCAGCAATTTTGTTACTTTTGAAAGATGACTAGATGAGGCAGTTTAAAAAAAAGAAGGGGGGGGGGGGGG
>CAIGRO010044641.1:0-14488 GCA_903798355.1 Fraxinus baroniana | reverse complement strand
GACTAACTCAATTTCAATTCAACCAAAAAAAAAAAAATTCATCCTCCCATTTTCATTTTCTTTACCATCACTGAATCCTATTTCCATTTTCTTCAAACATCCGCCGCTAGTTTGCTTTCATCTTCAAGACTTGAACGGTTTCTTGGCGACTTTTTTTTTTTTTCAATTCAATGGTTTTTTGAATTCGAGCTAAACTGATGAAGACCCATATATATATGTTGTCTGCCATACTGAATAGGAGGTAATGGGTGGTGGTACACGGCCGAGATACTCAACGACGGCGCCGGAATTTGTTCTGCACCGTGAGCGAGTCTCTGCATTCGAACCGGTAAGAGATGCAATCCATTATAAATAGTTTCTTGATGAAATGGGACCATAAAATGGCTCATCTTGATGAGTATTAAGGGCCTGTAATGGAGTATGGCCATGGGTGTTGGAGGGTTGGCCGAAATGGGTGTTGAAACCGTGAGTGAATGAGTAATTTTTCGGCTGAATTTTCGGTGATTTTGAACTGTTATGTCCGATTTTTGGTATGGAATTGAAGAGTGGGATGAGGAGATGACGATGGTATGGAAATCCGATGGTTTGCCTGTCGTTACAGTGGTTGAATTTTGGAGTAGAAAGGTGCGGCTCCATGGTGGTCATTTGCCAATTTTCCAGTTTGCCAAGAAAACAAAAAACCAGCTATGATGTGGGAATTTGAATTCCCTATTTTCATGGAATTGAGGGTCACGTGCAAGAAAGTTGGAAAATGATTTACCTGGAACTTTTTTCTATCAAACAGCCTAAAAATGAAAAAGTGGAAAACATTTTCAATCTTCCCTAGAAAATCTGCCCAATCAAACAGGGCCTAATAAAAGTTCCCTCTATATAAGAATATTAACAGAATAAAAAATTACAAATATGAAATTCCTAAAATATTCCTAATTGTGAACTACCGTAGACATGAATATCTTACTTGTATAAAAGGAAAAGGATGGCAGGCTGATGTCCTAACTCCTAATTACGCCTTGTTGGGACTAGAGAAATATACCTGTTTTTAGGAAGACATAAAAATAAAAAATGCGAGGCTGGGCCAAAGATGAGCCTTCCTTAATGGAAAACACGAGGCGGCCCAATTAACGACACGAACATTCTAAAAGACATTGGTTAGACAGCAATCCCGATTCTTGTGATGTTACTATAGAGGGAAGAACTTCAAGAAAACCAAAAAAAACAAAAATCTATAAATAGTATAACAGTACATTATATGTCTCAAATTCAAGTAATCCATTGTGCTATAGGAGTTATGTAGGGTGAGAACAATGCCAAGTTGGAAGAAATATGTTCACAAATTGAATAGAAAACAGCAGATCCAGGGCAAAGCAACTAATCTGCATCCATTTCTTCGAGTGCGGCTTTCGCTGCTGCTTTGGCTTCCTCTAATAGATCATCTGGAACCTGGCAATGGCACCAATCAAATAGGTAATTCAAAATTCAATGATTGAAAGATTTGAATATTTTTTTCCACAAAGATCATAAAGTTTCCACCATATACTTAAACAAAGGCATGTGAATTAAAATTATATGAACCAGAAAAATAAAATAAAGTAAAGAATTAACAGAAAGGCAATAAACACTCAGCCCGTACAGTGGTTTCATTCCAAATCTGATTATGAGATCAACATTGTGGTTAAAAATAATAATTATAAATAATGATCCCCAAACTTGCTTTACTACATGCAAAGCGTAAACTAAGATAAAACAGGATGGATCCAAGTAGAAACCTCTCTAATTATGAAAATTTCAATTCTTGTATGACAGTTAAATAAATGAGCTCAAAAGGATACTGAGAAGGAGCCAAAATCACTAGCACAACTGTACAATGCAATACAGTTCCTGTAACATTTTAATTCTGAATAATTTTCCCGTGACTTTGATACCGAGGTCATCTATCTCACATACATACATCCCATATATGCAGAGATAATTACAATTTTCATACACAAGCAATTAAAATATGCACACATTATATACCCATACAAGGATGGTGTACATGTACATCTTCCAAATAGGCATGCTAGTTATTTTCTCCCAAGGGCAATCTATATTTTTAGTAAATTAGTAATACAAGTTTACTATTCTTATATACTTCACAATCAAGTATGCTATTTTAGTACTTTTGATAACGTTACTTTAAAACTGCCACAATATATCAAGTGCCAACAAGCAATGTTTAATTAGATAAAGTTCAGTTGTATGCCTAGGGGGTAAAAACAAAAGGATGAAAGAGATGAACAGAAAGAGACCCCAATGGCAAAGCAATGCAAGGGGGGGAAGGCCATTAAAATCTGTTGGAAAAAAACTACAGGTATTAATACGTCCCCTATTCACCTTTTGATGCTGGCGATTTGACTCATCACAAACCCAACTCATTTCCAACTCAAAAGCTTTATCCTTTGCCTCATCATGTACTCCATAAATTCTGCTTATTGAGAAAACAAACAAGGACATCAAAAGATGAAAAAGAACGCTCATTAGAACTGAATATAGAAAGAAAAAAATAAGGAGCGCAGAAACATGTATTATCTAGCAGAAACTATCCAGTGCAATTAAATATTACTGGAGGTCATTATAGTTTCACAACACAACAGAGATGATGCATAAAAAAAGACAATTGATTGCTAATCCTAACCTAAAACATAAATGCACCAAGAGATGCTTTACTATCGTCAAGATGCGTAAATTGTTATAAGAAACCACGAAGTCAAAAAACAAACTTGAAGCTATACAGTCATGTTCACTTTTTTACCATCGTCATTCTATATTACAGGTATAACGATAAAACGAAAAGATCCAGAGGTGGAATAATCAAATAAACTAGCTGTTAAGTGTTAACTGCCCATGAACCACTTGAGGAGTAAGGAAAAGTTTTCATATATTTTAAACTTTTCATGACATTCTTAACAGAAAATAAATGATGCTAAGCCAAACAGAAAAGGAAGTGATCATAATGCATTTTTAGCTTGCTGAAGTTTATGAAACGCTATTTTATAAGACTCTGGAAGGAATATCCTTTATTGGTGCTGGTCATGAAAATAAGGATATAACTTTTACAGCAAAGTCTTAACCATAAATATCAGGTCATCCATTTAGTGTAGCAACGTGCCTTCATGAGCAAGTTATAAAGGAGGTTAAAAATAAACATGCAGGATAAGCATTGTATTTTAACCACTGACAGTTTCTTATACATGAACACAGAAAACATCTCAGCGACAGTCTGAAAGATAGAAATAGTTGAAATAAATAAAAATGTAAAGTAAAAACATCAAAAGGAGAACCCTGAACAGCCAATTATGTGTAGGTAGGGTTACATAGACAGTAAAAGGTGATTGATTTGGAAATTGGATACGCATAATGCCTATGAACATAAGCATATCTAGATATGTTATTTACCAAGTAACATAGTGCTACACATAACTTGATAGCCAAGAACAATTTTGAAAATCGCAGAGAACAGATAAAATGTTGATCACCATTCTGAAGATAAGACTCACATCTTGGCCACCTCAATAACACCTTGCCGACAGGTCAATTCAGAAAGCTTCAATTTTTCAATCTCTCTGTTGATATGGTTTTTGACGCCCCCATCAGCATAACAAGAAAACTTGTTAGCACAAAGAAATATAGAAAATGAAAATGACTTTGATAAGAATAAGCAAATGTACATGCAATAGAAAGTACTCTATTTGAAAATTAAACAAAAAGTAAATGACAACCCAAGGTGTATACGTGTTGCTTCATTTGTGCGATTAGAGGTATCATAATAACAATACAGATTAGGACATAAACCACAAACTTTACTTACGTTTTAGCAGCCTGCCTGCCCTTCCCAATTGCAGCACCAAAGTATCTCTGAACAAATATGTACCAGATGAACAAAATTAAAGAAATCCACTATACAGGACCAAATCAATTTAAGTAGGAAGAGGATTTTCTGACTGTAGATGTCAGGATATGATCGCTAATAATTATAATTCTAGAATGCTAGAGTTTAGCAGGCATAGATGCATTTCTTATAACTTGGAACTGATGGGAATAAATCAACTCACATAAGAAACTCCAGATGGTTCAACCACATACAACTCAGGGCCATCCCTGTCATAACCTCCCAGAATTATTCCACATCCGAAAGGCCTGTAAAATTTATACTTGCTTTAAGGAAGAATCCAGCTAAAGGGATAGGAATTTATAAAATATAAAGAAATACAATATCAAACCTGAGCCACCAATATAGAGTACATAAATGTACATAACTAGCAACCCTTTCTGCAAGTTCTTTTACAGGGATAGGTTCACCGTAAACACTGCAAAACCAGGGAATGGTAAAACATAAGTGAAGGATGGGCAATACGCAATGACTTAACAGCAATTCCCAATACATTGATAGCAAAATAAGTGCGTGCATAGAAGTTACAATAATTAATTGAATTTAAAGCTTCTGAGTGTTCCAAATACCCTAATGTCAGAGCAGCAGAGGATATGCATCACAAGAAACTTCAGGTGCTATTAATAGATAAAATGCTGGAGAATCCAATTTAAACGAGTAGACAAATGCTTGAAATAACATGACTTTCTTTTGTGCTTGGTGTTATTCTGATGCCTTAATTCACAAACCTAAGCCGAATAAGCTATTCGTTGGTAAAAGGACAACTATCACCTCACATTTATAGTGTTTATTGTGAGTTCCTTTTTAGCCTAAATAGCTTCAATTGAATTAATGTTTCCTCTCATTGGTGTTCACAAGTTAAAAAATAATTTATAGGAACCTCTTGACATCAGATATTGAAGGTCAACAGGACTGCACCTTCTCACCTCTCTTCCCCATCTCCATTCCAGTCCAGCACACAAAAATTATAATATAAATATCTTCTGTCTTGATTTTCCTCCTTACTCTGGTCATGCTTAGGTTACCACTTCAGTCAAATGTCAAAGATGCAAATTTGCTCATGAATGTCATCACTGAAGGAAAAGTATGTGTTATTTCCCCATTTGGGCCTCTGTCATCGATGCAGGAGAAATGTAATGTTACAATATCCTAGCACAGAGGACTTAAAATCTGAGTTTAGGCAGGGTGTTGCCAAGACTGGAAAGTGTGCAAATGGGTGTAGGGTTTAAGGTTTTAACAGTTTAAGATGGAGAGAGAGGAGGATTTTATCTAGTTTTTGCATTCAATAAAAATTATACATGTATTCTGAGAATGAAAATATAAAGTATATACTAAGCAATGGCTTATGTCTTGTTGACTTGTATGTAAAAAAAACTTAATCATCACAAAGATGTTTCATAAATTTATAAAAGGAAACAAAAAAATACAACAGATAGCTGTAAAACAAACCTTTCGTAATTGGTTGCTTCAGATTTAGCTCGTGCTACAATTTGCCTACCATCTGCAGCTAGTCCAGCAACAGCCTGAAAATGGAAGAACATCAGCAAGAATAACATAAAATGAACAACAAACAGTAAAAATAATCACTGAAAGAAGATAAGACGATAGAGAGAGGCCGAGAGAAAGTGAGAATTGAGATATTAATAGAGAATTCTAGTAATTGTATCCAATGTCAAAAGTATGTTGTAATACAACTACCCTCTTTATATAGGGTTTAATATGTCCTAGATAAGGAAACAAAACTAGGGTTTACAATATTAGCCCCTGTTTGGTTTGGATTAAAATTCAATTAAAATCTCAAGTTAAAGTCAACAATTAATTTAACCATACATTTCATAGGACCATAACTTTTCAACCACACATTTCAACAACTTTATCAAATCTACTAAAAATCTGATTTTAATCTCTACCAAACGGGGCCTTAATGTCTAGCACCGCCGCATCAGTAACAAAAGGGTGGAGTGTGTACAGGCCCACAAACTGCTCTTGACCACTCGTATATTAGTGTTCCGACATATTTGTTTCAGTAAGTAAAAGAACAACAAAGTTGCAGAGGAATTATATATTTGTCGAAGAAAGGGCCACGAGGACTAAGCATCTTGAATCCTCATCTATGAGTTAGCCAGATATCTACAGTACACCATTTGCCATCAAAAGCTTAATCTGTTTTTGGGGAGATATGGACAATGAGATAAATATTACTGGAATGCAGAATCAGGACCTATCGACAATTTAAGTCCCTCCAAACTGTCACAATACCTCATACAGCCCAAATCTGAATTCTCCTCTCTCTAGGCAAAAACTTGGAGCATAAACAATTTCCAACAAATAGCATTCTTCAACCAAAGTTTCTAAGCTGAATCCTCAATATTTTCATAGCCACCAAGTTCCAGCTAAGTTTAATTAAGACTTTAACTAAAAGCTTATAAAGTAGGATTTCTGCTGGATCTATCCCAATTTGGGGGTTAACCAAACGAATCCTGGGATTTGGAGTTACGAAGGTGTGGCTACGAACCACGGTGTCAGGGTTCGGGGCATTATCCCAATCTTAACCCATCACTAATCTAGAAAACTTTTAGAAATGTATATAAGATAAAAAACTCGAGGATAACATGGTGAAGAAACAAGGAAAATCTAGAAGAGAGGGAAGTCTGCATTAAAATGCAAATACTCGTCCAACTTAAAGAACTAGAACTATAACATTTTGTAAACTTAAGGAGACACCAAAAATCTAAACGGGGAGGGAAATCCACATTAATTCACACAATAAAAATAAAAATTCAACTTAAAGGTAACCTCAAATATCCTTGCATCAATTTGACTAGTATTTATTTTTTCCATTAATATGCATCAAAAGAAAACAATGAGTGCAGTATGTCTTTCGGTCTTTCATCTCTTCTTCCTAAAAACATATTGTTGTCCAATGTTTATGGAAGCACATTCTTCAGATTCTGTAAACCCCATGTTCATTTTTGTCATCCTTTACAGCCAATCTATTCATTTACCTAAAGGTCCTAAACCAGTTCACCAATAAATACACATTATCAACTTAATCTTTTCATCATAAAGATGACAATTAACCCTTTTCAAGAAATGGAATTGAACAGACATTCTTCTAAGTCGAAAGTCACAACACCCAATAAAATAAACACCCATGCAGAATATTTCATAATGAATCTAAATCGTTAAGACCATAACTAAAAAACCAAAAATTCCAAAGCAACAGTAAAAATATTACCATGCCAGAGTGGCGATGTACTGCATGGATTCTTCGGTTGGATCCTTGCAACATCATCTTTGACGCTATCAGTTTCTCGACTCCCTACAATCAAAATTAACGCAATAAAAACAGTAATAATTTAACCAAACAAAAAACCCGAAAACCCGTAGTGAATACGAAACCCTAAAACTAACCAAAACGAGGCCATCTTTGCAATCATTTACCATGAAATTTACATTTTTAAAAAGGTATAGATTGAGAGGAAAAAAAAAACCCCGAAAGAAATCATAGTAGCTGAATAATAAGAAACCCAATTAACTAACCAAAACGATGCCATCTTTGCATTTGATGCCGACAACTGTACCGCTATTGTCGACGGCCTTGGCGGCGTACTCGATCTGGAATACGCGGCCATCGGGAGAGAATGTGGTCACCGATAAATCGTAACCAGTTCCTATGCTACTCATCTTTTGTCTTTCTTTCTGTTCTGCTGCTGATTTTTCGCTCTACTTTCTCTATATGCTATGGGTTCTGTACAGGAGTTTTCGTATGTGCCAAGACAGACTGAAAGGATATGGAAGTAAAAGGCCAAAATGCTCGGGCCGACCGGGCCTGGTCTGGTTTAATCCGGCTCAATGAGAACTACAAACAATGGATTAGGTCCAATTCTTTTTATACTCCACTATTTGTTCTTAAATTTATCTGAAATTCATATAAATTAACTTAACATCAAGAATGTAACTACAATTTTGAAACTTTTTTAAAATTCAATTCTACAAAACAAATTGAGAATCAAACCGAAGTATCACCAAAACTTTTGACAACATCAACAAGCATTTCGCCATCGGATAATAGATGCCTTGTCGGTACTTTGGCAGATTCATGCTTAAGATTGGTTGAGCCAACCTCAACTTCTACCTTACCAAAACTAGAGCAGCACAAGTCTTGTCTAATGCATTGTAGTTGAGCTCGCATGCATGAATTTTTTAGTGACGAAAAATTTTTCTCTCTTCAATTTTTCCTCTTTTCCTAATTTTTTAATAGACAATTTCAAACGACAGAGTGAGTAGGTCTCTTTCTTAGAAGCCGATTATAGAACCCTTCTATCAAACTCTCTTGGCAATCTTGGATGAAATGGCCACATGCATGGTGCCAGCGGTCAACACCAAACAGAGCTTGAGACTTCTATTATTAGAAGGGCTGTCCATAGCAAGGCATAAAAAAGGGTTGTACAGATGACGATGGTATCACGAGAAGGGGTAAATTTCTTAATTGAATATTCTCTTATTGCCTTCAAGGCTTTGACGACCATTCCAAGGAAGGCTTTTCCAGCGACAAAAGGAAAGACTGATAAAATGAACATTTCCTACCAAAAGATCGGTCCAATAATACTACTGATAAATAGAGCAATACTTCTTTGCAAATCTCTATTTGAATATTGAACATCAAAACATCGAATATGAATGAAATGGCTATAGCACCTATATAAACTACTGGAAAGATTGGCATGGAACTGAACCAGCTAATATGGTCAAATAAAGCATTCAATTGTGCCCAATACACAGGTGGGCTTTTCTCAATCACATTTTGTAGAAATATTCGTGTTCAAGTGACTATAGCAGAATTGATCATATATAACAAAGTCAGGCTGATCACAAACTGTAAAACTTTAAAAATCTCGAAAATGGTTTGATCTTCAAACTCCATTACAACTTATTTCATTGAATTTTGAAATCCAGCCCAAAATGAGCTCATGTCTGATTTAAGAGCAAACTAATAGAACACCATTAATGGCATCAATAATCAAGAACAGCTGTGGAATATTTATTCTTCTGCAGCAACCACAGTGATCTCGCCTTTATCCAACAAGTCATAAAATGCCCGAACTTTTCTCTGCTCGTTCCAGTGATGCATCTTCCATACACTACCTGCTGCACAACCAAGCACGATTCCAATAACTATCTCCTTCACCACACTTGGTCCTTTCAAAGTAGCGTGGGCGACCCTACTGCCAGCCATTTAACTTCTTGCTAGAAGTCTACAAATCCTGCAAATAACACCTTATATTTTATTACAATAGAAAGCATTTCACAAGTTCCACTAAACAAAACTAACTTAAAGCAGCTAAAATAAACTGAAATAACTATGAAACAAGTCATTCTTTCTTTCTCTTTACATAAAATTTTCTATGGAATTCCAATAATCCAAATAATTCTCCAGGTGAAAAAACATTAGCAAAAAGTCAATACTGAGACCCAAATCGCACACTCATCGCTGTGTTTTTAATTTTGGAAAGACAAATTATGCTTTATCAACTTATGTCATGGTTAAGGCGGTAAATCGGTGAGGTGCACTCTTTATTTTTTAAATCCGAAGAAGTACCAATGGACCTCCTAGTTAAATCAATTGTTTCTTCAAAATGTTAAATAAAAAGATTACTCTGTGATTTTAGTAATTTATATGCCCNAATATCACGTGAAATAGAACACTTAGAAGAAATACAATGAAATTCTTTGATTGGCTCTTCCAAGAGCAAAGGAATTATCCATTTTTGTAGTTGACTAAGGGCCAACAAACAATTAACAAATCATCAATCTTTCTACTTCCTCCCACAGAAACCAGGTCGAAAAAAATGGAAAAATGAGTCATTCAAAACAACCTGATTAATAAATATTTGAACTCTGATTCTGCGTGAATTTTTTATTTTCATTTATCTACCCAGTAAATCTACAATCATTTCTAAAAATGGTAACACCGAACATATGGATCGAATAAAATAGCATTACTGATTAACGATCTCAAAATGCAATCCGAAACCAAAAATTATGATTTAAAGCATTTGGTTGATCTATAACATAGATCTAACAGGGATGGTATCCATAGAGTATATTCGATAAATAGAACCAGATAATAACACCATTCTACTAACTATTCCATAAATATATAGTTGAGATCTCTGTCCCCCTACCCCCACCGAACCCCACACCCACCAAAAAAATAAAAAAAGGAAAAGGTTCTAAGCAAAAACCTCTATTGGGAGGAAAGAGAAGAAGCACCACTAAACAAGTGAAATTGCACCTATAAAGCTACTTATAAATATAATACAAGATGAGAGGCATAAGTTAAGATGCTTCAGTCAATAAAGTTCTCAAGTTGCTCAAACTCCATTCCTTTAGAGATCTCTAATGACCTAGGCTTGCAACTTCACTTCAAAATTACTTTTCAGAAAATTGGGAATCACTCTCCAGTTATCAGTCTGAAGTTACTCACAGCTCGAATTAAACATTAAACTATTCTTCAATCCACTCATTTCTTCACAATACAAACATCAAATAGCAAATTTGTTTACATAATACACATTTGCTATTCCTTTCCCAGAGTAAATTATTATGATATTATTAAACAACATAAAAAATTTACTTCTGATTACAATTTGAAAAATTGAATGTAAATGTTGATTTGACAAAAATTCCAGTGTATTTTGCAACAATAGTCAATATTAGGCCCAAATTGGATGACATCCCCAAAGGAAGTAAATTCACACATACAACATAAAACAAACACACAGAAAAGCATCATGCATCTAAAGTACAAACCCACACAATCACCACAGACAATTAGGAAATATAAATAACGTCCAGCTTGAATTCTTTAACCATTGAATGTGTTGAATTCATATAGGCATAAAACCATGCACTTCCATATATTACAAACTTCATTTTGATAAATCAAGAGCTTTGCTGAGTGCTTAGTGCTAAAATCACAGGGTACTCACATATTTAATAGCCGTGCAAAAGCTGCAGTTAGAATTTCTTGAGATTCTAACAACTGTTACATGGACTAATAATTGACGACAAAGTTATTTTATTCACACGCTTGACAGAATAAAACAAACTAAAAATAAGATTGAATTACTCAAATCTGTAAATGAGTATTGCGTAAATAAAGACATCTGAAAAAACACTAATAGGAAAAGACTAACCCACACTTCCTAGTCAAAAAGTCAACAAAGAAATAGTTTAACAATCTATTAAAAAAAAAAAAAAATTAACATAAACCACATCCTTTTTAACAGAAATCAGAAAATGAAAAATGAAAAATCATTACCACAATTTAGACAAAAAAAAAAAAAAATGAAATTGTTCGAGGACGTACAAAATCCTAAAAATAAAAATCCAGATTCCCAACTCTAGAATCCAGTCGAGGTCAATCCTTCCATCGCCAATCCCCATTTATACGAACTGATTATTAAATCCAATCAAACCCATAAAGAAATCTAAAAATGCAAATAAATTGCAATTTTGATTTGTGCAAGAACAAGCGCGGTTAGAGAGATTACCTCAGATTGAGAGAGATAGAGAGATTTTCCGATGGAGATTACTTTGAAATGTAGACCGCAATAGCTATGTTTATACCGTATTTTGAGGCTGTTGACTGGGCTAAATTTCATCATAAATGCTTTGGGCCTAATTCTAACCCATACCAATATGAGTTCTTTTTTGAAAAAATCAGTTATATAATAATTTATAAAGAAGAGTTTTTTTTTTTATTTGGTTGAAAAAATTATTATCCAATCATATCTCATCACATCATATGTATATAAATTTATATGTACATGTAGTATAACCGCACTAGTATTAATATGTCTCTTTCCCACGAAAAGACTTAACCATAGGACACAGGAAACTTTCACTTGATAGCGATGATGAAGATGAGGAGCGATGACGTTAGAGGAGGGATTAGAGGTAAAAGGAGCAATAGGGAAAGTTTTGTTTTAGGTGAAGATAGTTATATTGATCTATGGGCATAGGTAGACTTTTTTGTGAGTAGCGGAGAAAACTTCCCTACGATCATTGATAACGGGAGAATTGATCTAACAAAATTCTGTTAAGCAACAATGACATGATACGTCAATTAATTGGCGAATATGATCATTTAATTCCTAAGAGGCACCATGATCTTATTCATCATTCAATTAACGTATCATTTCGCTAACTAAGTAACAATGCTTGGTAAATCATTTTCTCCTTTATATATAATTGAATCTTTAGTAATCAAACTTAATGACACTTAGTCACTTTTACTGACGTTGCAACACTAGTGGTTCTAAACGACATTACCCTTCTTCCACCACATAAATCAAATCTAAATACTTGTACTTGTCAACGCTGCTGTGGAACTTGGGGATACCAATTCTAAATCCTAATTCAATTAAGTTTCTCAAACAAAGACAGTTAACAAAATTGGATTGTCCAATGAATGTTTGACACGTGTCCCTGTTTTAAAATTATATCAAGTGTCCATGTTTGTGTAGCAAGATTAATCCTAATTTCCATTTTATGTCATCATCACACTGTTGCCTCACGATAGACTACCATCCCTCGGTGGGATAGAGTCATCGCCAGCAAAGCGACACTTATCAGCCTTACCATAATGCCATTGCTTCCGAACACCTCCTTCACTGGTTGAGCTGTGGTGGTGGCACAAATTTTCATACTTTTTTCACAAGGCATGTAAGTTATATAACCTCAATTTCAATGAACTATGGCCCCAAAAAGTAGTTGAGAAATGAATATGCTAATACTCGAATTAGAAATTGGAAAGGATAGTACTATTTTTTATACGTAAAAGTGGTGTTTTCGATATTGTCACGAAGCTTTGAGGATGTATGATATTGTTTCTTAATATTTTGAAGATACCCTATTAAAAGGTACCAAACCCGCTGGGTTTTCACCCAGTTCTTTCCAGGTTTGGCTAGTTCTTGCCTATTATTTGACCGGGTAGGTTGTCAACTGGTCCATTACAGCTCTAATTAACTTCAAAATTATCTTCCATTATGAAATCAAGAAGTCTCAAATGTTTTTCGAACGACACTCGTACAAATGACATAAAAATAATTATAAAACATAGTCATAGAAGAGTCTCCAAACAGATCAAATTTAACAGATTATGATGCTTTCTCCATCAGCTGTATTGGACTCAGAATATTAGCCTTGCTGGTTTCAACAATACAGCCATTCATCACCATTTCCTCCAGCATGAAGTGTGCTTTTTCCAAATGAAACATTATGTCCAGCTCACACTGCAAAGTCATAATTTATGGTTCAAACAAATTTCGAAGACGAAGACAAAGAAAAATTTGTTTTATGAATTGTCTATAGTCAGAAACTTACCACATTGCCAAAATGGCGATCCATAGTTTCCACTAGTAAGTGGATAAATTCCAAAATTGCAAGCTCGTTCTACAAAATCAAATTCATTCAGAAAGCAGAAAAGTTTATTACGAAGTATTCACGATTGACGTTGTTACATTCACACGGCAACAAAAAGGACAATAGAGCATGTTTGGCACAGCTTTAAGAGAGTAAAAGTTACTTCCAAACATGTTTGGATAACTTAACTTTTTAAAGTAACAATTAACCGACTAAATAACTAATTTGTTTGAAACTTGGACAAATAAAAAATTATTTACTTCAAAACAAACTTATTTACTTAATAAAAAATTATTTACTTCAAAAAAAACTTATTTACTTATATAAGTGAACTTTTAAAGTAGCCAAAAATGCTATGAAACAAGTAAAGAAGTAGCAAGGTCTTCCTTCAAATTGAGTAGCCATTAAAAGAGCTTCTTCAGAACATTCACATATCCATAAACAAATGTCTCCAAAATGTTAACCCAAGAATCAAGTGATAGAGCAGTGGCAAAGACAAAGGTTTAAATATGCAATCACTAAAGTGATCATGCAGTGGCAATAACATTTTTTCTTATTATGCAATCACTAAGCTAGCTAGGCATAAGGCAAGCACCAACTGAAGTTATTTTCTGAGATTCAAGCTCATTATGTAAGAAATCAAAGATGGTTGGTTTTAATAATTTATATCTAGTAGGTTGTACTCTAATAGCTTAATCTTATACATATCATACAGGGTATAGTCAGGGGCAGACCTAGCACCCGGCGAGCCGGGGCGGCCGCCCGTGCTGGATCCGTCGGGGGAAAAAATTAAATAAGATTTATGAAAAATAATTATATATGTTATTGTATAATTGTTATTGAAATACTCTGTAGATCAATTGGGCGAGAGAAGGCCTTTCCATGTGGTATACTTGGGTTCGATTCCTTCAACACCATCCTCCTTTTTAATTTTTAAACACGGTAAATAAAAATAAATATTAATTGGTAATTGAACCAATGTTCAACAAAAAGAAAGGCAGCTCATATAGTTAAGGGGTCATTTTGTGCACTAGAGGTTTGGGGGTCAATTCTTTGTTTTTCTACTTTTTGTTTAATTTTGCATCACAATAAATAATAACTAAACAATTAAGTATTATTAGTATTCGT
>CAIGRO010044625.1:0-12160 GCA_903798355.1 Fraxinus baroniana | reverse complement strand
AAAAAAAAAAAAAAAAAAAAAAAAAAAAAAAAAAAAAAAAAAAAAAAAAAAAAAAAAAAAAAAAAAAAAAAAAAAAAAAAAAAAAAAAGAGGAGGAAACTTTCTTTCTTTTTAACTATTATTTTATGTTAATTGTAGTGCAAAAACAGTCTTATCAAAAATAAAGTATTATCAAAAAACTTAAATGTTAAAAAATAATTTAAAGAGTTACATATCCATTTGGACAAATTTAACCCTAAAGATAACTTCGTCTACAATTATTCCTTGAAATATTTAGCATATATTCCGAAGTTATTGATTTAGCGTGTCCAAGGATTCCAAATTTTGGAATAAAATGTCCAAAATACCCCTGCCGATTTTATCAACTTTCACGTTCTTCAACCAAAACTTCTATTTCGAAATTTATTTATTTCTGGGCCTCACCCCACCCCACCCCACCCCACCCCACCCCAACCTACCCCACCCCACTCTTTGGGATAATTGATTAATGACAAACTCTTCGCCTTAAAGCCAAAATTCCTCCCTCAGTCTCTGTATTTCTTTTAGTGGGTAAATTTCTAGATCTCTCAATTCTTCAATAAAAGGTACGGTTTCTGAATTCAAAATTAATTTTGCATTTCTGTTCTTACTTTAATAGCTTCAGATCTTAAATATGTGTTTTTAGTTTTTGGTAATTAATCCATTATTTAGCTGGCGTGAAACTAAAGGAAATTCGCACTCAAAACGATCAAAATTGTATTTCTAAATTGCAGTAAATATATATTATGTGATTGTTTATGCTGTTTTTAGATTAGGATTGGCCCAGAAATTAGTATTATGAATTACACAGAAAATGATGGTAATTTTGTAATGCTTTTCTAGTTTTTGACCTGGGCTTTTCCAAGAATGTAAATTATGTCATAAAAGTAACTTTAAACCTTTTGTTTAATCTTAGAAATATGAAAAATTCACAGTTTTCATATTGTATTGCCTTGGACCTGTTGTTTGCTTTTTCAAATTATATCAAGATTTAACTCTTACAGCTACTTATTCGTTGAGAAAATACCCTACAAGAAGGGCTGATTTGCAGATGAGAAATTAGCATACTGACTCGCTTTACGTCATAGTCCCGTACCTAATAAATCTGCCACTAGCTAACCGAAGTGGATATCATACAGGCATGTAAATCCGTTATCCCTTCTTAACAAATATGCAAATGAGAGCAAGCATTTGAAGTCTCATATTTTTGATCCTTCCCATATCGGTTGTGGGAGGATCGTGCAGCTAGTTTTCTAAAATTTTGGTAGCTACTGGTTTAAGAATTTTGAATCGATTGGTTTTTATCCAACTGTGTTGCTAATGGAAAGGGACTAACTAAATTAACTCTGAGAGGTTGCTCAATTGGTCAGACCTTGGGTTTGCTCCCCAATGGTCACATGTTCGAGTCCCCTTAGGACTACTGAGGTGATTATCCGGCCGTAAACTTCAGGGCCTCGTGGATTAGTTGAGGTGCGCGCAAGCT
Organism: Fraxinus baroniana; assembly: GCA_903798355.1. Lineage (NCBI taxonomy): Eukaryota > Viridiplantae > Streptophyta > Magnoliopsida > Lamiales > Oleaceae > Fraxinus > Fraxinus baroniana. The sequence continues at coordinate 10,660 of CAIGRO010044625.1, read as the reverse complement.
GGCCCGGACATCGACAATTATAAAAAAAAAAATCTGAAATTGCGGACTGGTGAATCGTATGGTGTGATTGGTTTGTAAACATTTGAGTAGCAGCTATTTATCTAAGTGGGGTTAAAACATTTTGCCTTGATTGTTTAGTACCTAAATACATTGTTGATGCCAAGGGTGTGAAATGGGTTCTTGCATTCGCAACTACTAGTTAATTTGGTTTATATGTGATTTTTGAATCCTATTATATGTTCATGTTCTATGTGTTTTTGTATATTACATCTATTATTTTTTTTGGGTTTTCAATTTGTGATTGAATATCAGATCAAGCTATTGAAAATGGCGGATAACAATGCACCACCTGAGAACCATGATTCCTCTGTTGATCCTAATGTACCTTCTGAGAATGAAAACGAAGTATCAATCAATGCTTTAGCACGGAAGGTCCAAGAGTCTCTCTCCCATGTGAAAAAGCACAAGTTTTGGGAAACCCAACCTGTTGGCCAGTTCAAGGATCTTGGTGATTCAAGTCTACCTGAAGGCCCAATTGAGCAAGCGACACCCCTGTCTGAAGTCAAACAAGAGCCTTATAATCTTCCGACTCCCTATGAGTGGATTACTTGTGATATGGACTCAGACGAGATGTGTAACGAGGTGTATGCTCTCTTGACCAATAATTATGTTGAGGATGATGAGAGCATGTTCAGATTCAATTATTCGAAGGAGTTTCTTCTTTGGGCACTTCGCCCTCCGGGTTATTATAGGAGTTGGCACATTGGAGTGAGGGTCAAGAGTTCGAAAAAATTGGTTGCTTTCATTACTGGGGTCCCTGCAAAAATCAGGGTCCGTGACACTGTTGTTGTCATGGCAGAGGTAAATTTTCTGTGTGTTCATAAGAAACTCAGGTCGAAAAGACTTGCTCCAGTCATGATTAAAGAGGTCACCCGGAGGGTTCATTTGGAGAATATCTGGCAAGCGGCTTATACTGCTGGGGTCGTTCTTCCTACGCCTATAACTACTTGTCAATATTGGCATAGATCATTAAATCCTAAGAAGCTTATCGATGTTGGATTTTCTAGGCTTGGTGCAAGGATGACAATGAGCCGGACAATAAAGTTGTATAAGTTACCAGATCAAACTGCGACTCCTGGGTTTCGAAAGATGGAACCCCATGATGTTCCTGCAGTTACACGTTTGCTTAGAAATTACTTGAAGTTGTTTGTTGTTGCTCCCGATTTTGATGAGGATGATGTCGAGCACTGGCTGCTTTCGAAAGAGAATGTTGTGGATAGTTATTTGGTAGAAAGCCCGGATACTCATGAAATCACAGACTTCTGCAGTTTTTACACCCTCCCGTCTTCTATACTCGGTAACCAAAACCATTCTACTTTAAAGGCTGCTTATTCTTATTACAATGTGTCGACAAAGACTCCATTGCTGCAGTTGATGAATGATGCTCTTATTGTGGCGAAGAAGAATAATTTTGATGTTTTCAATGCTTTGGATGTTATGCATAACGAGACTTTCTTGAAGGAGCTTAAATTTGGTCCAGGGGACGGAAAACTCCACTACTATCTCTACAACTATCGCCTAAAGCATGTTTTGAGACCATCAGAACTCGGGCTCGTTCTCTTATAAATTGTGATTGGGATTCAATTCTGCAGTACTCCAGGGCAAAGAATTTTCTAACTTGAACTAATTTTTCTCGTTTCATGGTTGATATTAATCCTCCATTGTACTTTGTTTTCTTCCATGGTCCGAGTTAAATTTAGTGTACAACGAACGATAAATTGTCACTGAACATTTGGCCCGAGTTCCATGGGCAAATTATTTGTTTTATGTTAAGACTTGAGAGTTGCCGACTTGCCGTGTGTTCAGTTGAGAAGTATTATTAGCTCCATTGTGTTTGTGCTTGACATGGTCTATCTCCATTGTTGATGTGCATTGCAATTTCAGGTTAATGTTCTATCAATTGTTACTAGCCATGAATAATTTTGAGACATATTGTAGTCAATCTCTAATGTGTACAGCAGTTTTGAACCTTCGAAAACATGAGTTTTACACAGATCTCACATTTCAATCTGGGCAAGGAAGGCATGTATAGATAGAATGTGTTTGATAAAAACTACTATTTATAATCTGTCTCGATTAAAAACGTTTCTTAAAACCCCACATACTGTTCAAGAGGTATAGCCTACCTTCCAAGCATCCCTTAACTCTGTGCAACTAATTTTGAAGATTTACCAGTCGAGAAGCATAAGCCTGTATCAACATCTGCTACAACATAAACGCCGAGTTCCTTTTCTGGATCAGCTTTAGCCTTATATCGAACTTCAGACAGCCTAAGGCAAGATAAAAGTTTCGCCCTGTGAACCTATAAAGAAAATACAGACAAAGAACAAAACTATATAAATGAATAAATCTTTCACGGTCTAAGACATACAATAATGATGAAAAATATTGCAAATTAATGTCAAATTATAGTGACGCGCTTACATTGTTCAAGAATCTCTTTAAAGTACAATAGAACTGATTTTGCATCTTCAGCCATTTCTGTGAGCCTTTCAGCCTCACTAACTGCTTCAGCTGCCACAAGGGATTTATTTTGTGCCTCAGCAATCTTGTGGGCAGCTATTGCAGCTGCATCTTTGATTTCTTCAGAGATGATTGATGGCGAATTCTGAGATGGACTTGGTCGGACTTCTCTTTGTTTCGGCATAGGTGTTTTAGTGCCCAAAGCAGCATCTTTAATTTTGTAGCGGTCCTGAACCTGCACATCACCGCATTTCCAACAAACAAATTGCAAAGTTATCGGTATTACAACAATCCAAGTGGCCAAAGGAGTGTGAGGTAGAAAATCGTGACCAATTTTGGCAAATTCAACTCAATAAACTTATACTCCCATCTGTTTGTTGTCAGATACATTAATCATATTTTAGCATTATCTGCTGTCTAGGGGTGATAACACAAATCAAAAATGATGCTAAATTTCTAGACTAGATTAAATTCACAAGAGATGAACAAGAATCAGTCTTATTCCTAAGAAATTTGGGTTTCTTTTACCAAGATCTGTCTACCGCTATAGGAAAGAATCAATGCAAGCATAGCTTTTGCAACTGCAACATGTCAAGTCAATTTTTATACTACATGTCTGTCTTCTGACAAGTTCTACTAAGATTACATTACATTTGGGAATGAGAGCTTCTTTAGCAGTTTAGCTCTAAGCAAGACATGCTCTAACAATCAAGTAGACTTTCCCTTCGTTTGTCCTCCAAACTTCAAATTTAACTTTATGCAAATTTAAATTGGTGAATTTCATATTATGCAGGTATGTGCCAATCTTAATGCCACGAAAAGAGGCAAAAAATTAATGAAATTTTATGCAAATGGGAAGAAAAAGGATGCCAGTACGAATAGACCTGATAGAAAAGATCAAAATCCTACAATTATGAAGCCAAAGCAGGGTATTGACATCTTAGCCATACCAATCTCTTAGAGAACTAATCCACTGTTTAAATCATGAACTTCAAAGCCACATTCCAAACGTAGTATCAGAGAATCAAATAAAGAGGGATGGAATTATCGAAAGATCATGAAAATCACCTTATCAAGTTTTCCTTGCAAAACAAGTCTCCTCAGAATTGAAACCAATAACTTTCTAAAATTCTGGGGCACCTTATACTTCCCCTGTCAAACATATAATATTTGAGGTTAACTGAAAATGCATTTTCTCAGATTTGGCATAAAAATCAACTTGGCACTTCCAAAAGAAGTTTCTCTTCCTACAATAGACACTAAGATACCAAAAATCAAATGCATTTGTCAAGTGGCTCAACTGGAATATGGCAAAGTCCAAAAAGTCAACATGATGTACACGGTTTACTCACAAGTCATTTGAGATTTCAGTTTAAGTAAAACACATCCAATCTGTATACTCACAAGTCATTTTGATTTCAGTTAAAGTAAAATGCATCCAATCTTCTCAAGTCGCATATCGAAATTACAAATAATTTTTTTAGATAAAAATTCACACTCGATTTGAAAAGAGTAAAACTGAAACAGAGGGTTTAACCTAATTCAATAGATCCATCCACCAATCTACATAGAAGTTGGGATGAAGTAGGAGCTCCAGAACACTGGGAAAGGTACTTTTGATTTTCAAAGTGAATTTTCAGTGCCTTCAAATCAGTTCACTTTATAAACTCTACCTCAAACTTTAATTTGCTATAACTCCCTTACAGATTGATACATGATTACACTCAAACTGATCCAACGGCCAAGCATAACAGCCAAGGTAGAATAATAGAGGAACATAAGAATATCTGTCTAACCTCAATAAAGCCCAAAATAGCACCACTGTTGGATCCATTGGGGTCCTTGATGGATGAAATTGCTTCGAAAATCATTTTCTTGTACCTGATATGGAGCAAAAAACATTACATGTAAAAGACAACAGGTCCATGGTTTGAACAAATCATGTAAACACGCAAGCAAGCAATAATTACAAATCATTAATAAAATGAAAATGAAGAAAGAACTCAGTATCAATACACACACACACACACACACACACACACACAAACCGACACCAGAGACTACTATGCTGCACAACTTTTTCATTCAGCATAAGAATGCCAATTACTCGTGTAAGAACATTAAAAACATGAACACTGCTGCTTGCTCATGTATGGAAACCTATAAAACATAAATATTGCAGGCATGACTGGAAACAAAGAGCGTGCACCATAATGCGTAGCTGTTTCACACCCACTGGTCATAATCTAATCTTGAAATCAATTTGATTCATTATAACTGGGTAGAAAACCACAGTTAATATCCTACAATGTACCAGGAGATGATAAAATGGTTAGAAGAAGTGCCCAAGAATAGCTTTAAAGGGGCAAGAGAATAGTACAAGAATGATAAAATGGTCCAGAATTTCCTTAAGAGGCAATCAAGGTAACAAGAAAAGGCTAGGGAAAGCATACATTGTAGCATTTTCAACATCCCGTGATCTTTTAGAGGGAACATCAACAGCATAACCCACAGGAATTAAAGAAGAAGAAGCAGCATTTTGAGCTTTGGAGGCAGCACCAGGTGTAATTTTGTTTACTGTAGATCTAATACGCATGTGCCGCCATTTATCCTGCTTAGATGAATCAAAAGGAGACTAATAAACACCAGAAACAAACAGCATAAAGAACCTTACACAGGCAAAGAAATCCCACAAAGATCCAGGTGGTCTTTTAACTATTTGACTTGAGTCCACTGAGACATAAGAAACAGCCTTGACCAAAGTTATTATACAATCTATGTAATGCACCATGATACAGGTTTCCTTAATTAGAAAAGTGACCAATAAACTCACTCAGATATCAGATCTTCGGACAGTTATTAAATAGTCAAAACAGTCTTCAAAACCTTAAAAGTTCACAACGGAGATTCACATGGTGAGTGATGGATAAAGTAACATATGACTAGGTGGGATATCAGATGTTCTAAGGGCTTATAACAACATACGCTTTAGCTTGTTTTAGTTTAAGTTGTTAGCCTTTCCTTATAATGGAAGGGAACCTTATTAAATACAATAGAACATCGAATTACTAATAAAATATTTTGCAGGAAATTTTCTAAATAGATTGTTGCACCTATTTAAAAATGTGAATACATTATGCCTTCTATTTACCCCAAACTATTACTTACTATAGTTTTTTATACTACTACTGTTGGCTAAAAACAATTTTATTCAAAAATGATAAATTAAATACCAAAGTATTGTTCTTGAATTCTCAAAGCAGAGCATTTTTTATTATAAACTGCCGACTGCTATAAAATGTTCCTGGATATCAAAGCATGAGAATCAACTGCCAGCTCAAAATTCAAATTTCAGTGTAAAAGAATATCTTTTTATATAAAAGCATGCGCTCTTTTCTATTTTAGTGACTCCAACAGCATTTATTCTGACACTATTTGTTACAAAAGTCCTGCTTCAGTATGATGTACTCAAAAAAACCTTCTATATTTCATTGAGTCCTCGTCATCCTTCAACATCACCTTCTCCACTTCCTGAGTGATGCCTTCGATAACATAAAATCACGTGCATTTTCAAAGGTACACTCACATGCACACGAGTTCTAATTCTGCTACTCCAACTATTTTTACATGCACACGAGTTCTAATTCTGCTACTCCAACTATTTTTACATGCACACGAGTTCTAATTCTGTTACTCCAACTATTTTTATTTCTGTACTATTTGTTACGAAAGGCCTGCTTCAGTATTAATGTACTTAGAACCTTCTTTATTACATTAAATGTCATCCCTCCACATCACTTTCTCTCAATTCTTGACTGGAGCCTTCAAGATCGCACAATCTCACGCATTTACGTTGTGTGTGCATGGGTGTGCAGGTGCGTGTGATCCTGTGTGAATTTAAACAAATGAACTTCAAAAATGGTGCTCCAAATTAGAATTTTGAAGCAAGCCCTTGTATCTGGTGGAAGCACGCAATTGTGAATAAGCAATGGCGGTTCCCCAAATCAGAAACATTTATTCATACATATATGCACATATACAAAGACAAAAACGTATATAAGGGCTGATTTGGGGCGTTCCCCTGTGCTATACTCCCCTGACCAACCAAAAAAAAAAATTCTACACAGATTTTTTTTTGTTTTTTTTTTTCTCTCCCTCCGGCTCCGCCCCTATACACACACATACATATATGGGAGAGATTAAAAAATTTCAAAAACAGGAAATCAAAAAGATAGAGGTATCAATGATATTTACAGCACAACTGAGCAACAGAAATTATATAAGAAATTATACAGCGATCGCACGAGGTATAAAAAAGGAGAAAACCTTGAGCTGAACGTTGGAACGATTAGCGAGACGTGGCGCGAACTCCGGGTCCTTAAGAATGTTCTTCCATTGGCCAGTGCCGAACTTCGCCACTGCTGCCTCTACGGCTTCCTCTTCCTCCGACGTCCACTTCCCCATTCTTACCTACAAACAAAACCAAAAAATAAAAATAAAAATAACGAATACAAACTCTTTACAACTCAATGCAGGTGAAGTTATCAACCGAAATTCTCATGCGTGGCGATTAAGAATAAACAGTTACAGGATCGAATTTTTTTTTACTTTTCACAAGGATTTAATCAGTGATTCTTGAAACTATTGAACATTTGGGAGATTAGAATCGCGAAATCGAAATGTGTGTATGTGTTCTTACTTCTTGGAGAGTGAGAAGTATGTGCTGTTTCTGTTTTCCAGGCCCGCTCGGTGCCTTTGTGCGTTTTAAACAGGTGGAAAATATTTCCTTCCAACAGCGGTATTTACTATTTACCTCACCGTGTTTTGTGTAAGAATAAAGACACACGAAGGACTGGAAATGAAGATATTTTAAGTACGTCAACTATTCCGTTATGGTATTTCGCCCCTCGAAAATCCTTTCATTCCAACCGTTCTCATGTACGAAGATAAGAATAAACTTCAAAGTCCGACCAATTCAATCCTAAATACGGCCGAAAATGAGGATATTTTGTTCTTCATCCTAGTCGCCCCATTTCCACCTCTCGAGCATCATGTACGAAGTTAAGAATAAAAACTTGAATATACACGTATACGATAATGTATTTTTTGGTTAATTTATAATTCAGTAATTTCAAACAAGCTCAAAAAATAACCGTTAATTCAAGAGATTACCACTGAATCAGAATTCAAAAAAGCTTACTTAGTGACGGAGCATTTAGAATGCCAAGAGGTTGGCAAGGGCTGAACTTGTTCTTATGAAATAATTGGGGGTGAGGAAATCGAATCTCGAAGGTAACCGCCAAGGTTGTCAACTATCTCTCTCTAAGATCAAAGTGACTACTTTCCGCAATATTTATGCTAGACTTAATCTTTTTTGTTCTTTTCATAAATTTAAAAAAATATTTATAGTAAACATTCAATATAGTAGAATTAATGTCACGGGGAGATGGCTCGGCTTGATTAGATATTTTTGTCGAATTATGCAAAAAGTGACTTAGTCGTTTTGTCCAAATCCGTACAAAATATGTTTAACTCGCTTTTTATCCCCAAGAGCATCTCTAATATATTTTGTAGATTGCAATATATGTGAAACTTAAATAGACGGATTTCGAATTGACGTGTCATTGATGTCTAATAAATAGACGATCAAGTCTGAAATTTGTCTCCAATGGGTTCTATCCATACACTAATGTTTTCACCTACGTGTCTTTTATTGACATTAAAATACAGATACTAAAGTGTAGTGGAAAAGAAAGAAAATCTAATAATCTATAGAATCGAAATCAATTAAATTATTGAGTCAGCATATTTAACATATCATCTAATCTATATCTTCGTCTAGACATTTTATTGTTGTTGTAATTTGTCTTTCACGTTAGTTTGACGGAGCCCTTATTCTGTTGCATTGGATATTTTTTTAGTACCGTCTATTTTTCCTTATGTGACAAATTTCTTAAATAATATAACGTCATTTTAATATCTACAACAAAGAGTCGAATCTTGCTAGGGTATCATGAACTACATTTTTATTTTAGGGGAGGTTAGGAGAAGGAAGGTAGGTACCCTCGAACGATTGACCTTGGTGGTAAAAACATTGATCTTTAACCTGCCAGGATAAGGTAAATTATTCTCAATCCAAATTTTGAGGAAAAAAAAAAAAAACTCTATAAATTTAGTTGTAGCCAACTCATACTTTAATGAATTCAATTAAAATCTAGCTGTGTCCAATTTAAATTTTAGTGTTCAACACCGGCATCACCCGTGTCATTAAATTCTAGGTTCAATTAAATATAATAATTTATAACTCATTTATTATGACATATCATATGCTTACATTTAAATTGGTGTTCTACTATCATTGGTGCTAGATATGATTATTCTAAAATTTAGGTGTACTCAATAAATTGTGGACTTCTAAGGGTTTCACAATAATTAATGATATTTAGTTTTACTTGAGTTATAATTTCAGTCTATATGGTACTAATGTGGTAATTTCACTTATCATTTAACTTATCACCTAATACCCCATAGACCGAGGTTATAACACCAATAGTACTAAATAACATTATTCTTTCACAATTGAAAAGATTTTACTCCCTCCGTTCCATCTATATATGTTTACTTTCCTTATTTTCTTGTCTCAATTATATAGTCTTATTTCTTTATTAAGAAAGATTTGTTCTATTTGTTTTCTAATATACATTTTATTTCTTTACTACTTTCAATAATAATTTACTAATAGTTATTGATAATTAAATAAGGGTAAACTAGGAAAGTTTTAGGAAAATTATTTTTCTAATAAATAAGATTTCTTAATCCCTGTGAAAAATAAAACGAAACTATAGAAATGGAGCGGATGGAGTAATAGATTTAAGTGGATTTTGAATCCTTATGTATAGATATCAAACACTTCAGGAATTCAAGCCTGATTGCCCAAATTTCAACAGATCTCAAGTCCACAAAAATAAAGCCAAAATGTAATACCTTTGAGAAAAATAAAAGAAATAAATTAATAAATAAAAATATAAAAATACATAGTATTTCAGTTTTGATTTCGAAATTCAAAGTGGGAGAGAAGGAAATGTGGAATTGAATTCTTATTTCTATTGGAATCTGGAATTGAGTTTCTATTCTAAACAACTAAGAACGAAAACTGAATTATAGTCTATTTGATTGTAAAGGTGAAAAATTGGTGGAAAGAAAATTGCATAGAACTTGTTTTTCAATGAATTAGAAAAATTTGCAAAAATTCTGTTTGTACAGTACCGTTCCACCTAAGAAAATTAGAAAAGAGACATGGGGTGGGCCCCATGCCAGTTTTATATTGAAAAAAATAATAATAAATAACTCACCCCTTGCATGTGTCTAGTTTGTATTGTTTCTTTACGTGTAATAAAACTCCAAAATTTTGGTAAAAATTACTTTTTTCGATAACATTAATATATGATTGCTTAATCCATATGAAAAATAAAACCAACCTATATAAATAAATGGGACGAGAGAGTAATATATCATTTTATCGTAATCGTAAAAATCTATAGAATGGAATTCTGTTAAAACCTTACGAATTCTATGGAATTTATTTTAAATGACAAGGATGTTATATTTTATCATCTTTTATTACTTACCAGTTAAGAACACGTACGTTACACGTGATTTTGTATAACTTTGTCAGTTATTATGTAACATAATGATAATAATTTATAAGATTGCATGAATACAATTATCATTCATTAATAAACTTATTATTTACAATATCTTATAGATTATTGTTATCATTATTGTAAAGTAGTTATTATTTATTGATAACTCGTGAAGAACTTTCAATAACATTTGATTATGTAATAAGAAATTCATGATGAGGACTAAGCCCTTATTTTATTTTATTTTTGAAATTTATATTCGCCTCCGTTTGATTCCCATTAAAAATTTCAATCTCATTCTCCTACTCATTTTCAACCACACATTCTTCAATAAAATAATATTTTCCATCACATCAATAATTTTTCTTTTTTTTTTCAACCACACATTCTCCATCAATCTACTATTCCAGAATACATTCTTCCAAAATAATGTGGCTCAAACACACCCAAAAGGTTTAAAATATAGATTAATACAAATGAACAGTGAATACGTG